>CAWUFW010005607.1:1177500-1303510 GCA_963921515.1 Calotriton arnoldi | reverse complement strand
CACAGCTCATCACCAACTTCTTTAGCTGAATGTGAGTATCCTGAGGTGTCATGTCAATGATGTGAGTTGGCATGATGTGTGGGTGGTGCTCTGGTGCTGTTGGAGTGTGTCCATGGGCTACTTGACTGGATGTGTGTTGCGATGTGTGGTGACAGGTGGGCTGTACTCCCCAACAGTGTTGACATGCTAACTTGGTTCTGGGTGGGTATCTTGTAACATGTATTGTGCATGAGTTTTGCTGTTCTGTCCTGTACTCCATTGCTTTTGACTGTGTGTCATTGCTGTCCTTCACAGGGTACTTTCAGATTCGTTTGGTCAACTGTGTCCACCGACGACGTGATTGCACATCCAGGCTGGTAGCTGTTGTGTCCCTACAGGTGATGTGCGCCACACCCATGGACTTCCTTCCGTCTACAGTTGTTGACTGTGTGCCCGCTACCAGGTGGGGTTACCTTGCATCTGTAGTGGTTACGGCATGTTGCAACTGTGTAATAAACCTGTGCTTCACTTTGTGATGTGCGTTGTCTGTGGTCACACATTTGACTGCCATTTGCTTACTGCACCAGTGGGCTACTTGACTACAACTGGGAATGGGTGTGGTGTCTGTGCATTGCACCGTCTTCCCTGGCAACATCAGTGTAGGCAATGAGTCAGATGGCCTAGGTGTGTATGTGTCGTGTAGCCCTGGTGGTGTGTCTCCCTCATGTGTGTCACGTTGCCTGTACTCACATGCCTGTGTTGTCCTTGCTGTTGCAGTTCGCATACACAGTGTAATTTTGCAGTTCATCATCCCCATAACAGCACCCACGTTGGAATCACGACAGAGGCAAGTATGGTGTATTTGTGTGTTTATTGTGATACATTTGTGTTAATAGTGCATAGGATGGGTTGTGCTGTACATGAATCTTGCAATCCCAAGTTCCTAGGTGAATTGAAAGTCCGGGTAGACAGGATCCCCAGTATCGGGGCCACAGTTGTCTGAGACATTGGTCCAACTTGTACTCCCCATGCAATGTGTGGGAGTAGTGTTGCCGTCAACAGGGTGAACAGTCTGTGCACAAAGGCGAACATCCAGAACAGGTTCAGGCTTCCTGGGAGTTGCGCTTGGTCATCGGCCTCTCACTTTTCCCTCCTCGGACGACCCCTCTTCTTGGGGGGCCCCTCAAGTGCAGGCTGCTGCGGTGCAGGGGACTCTCCGCCAGAGTCCTCCTCCCTCCCTGTGGCAGTTGCAGTTTGTTCGGCACCAGATGTTGTTGGCACACAGGGAGGTGTGGACTGGTTGCTGTTCATCTGGCGGAGGCATTGTAAAATGTCCCTGTGCACCGCCGTCATCTCATGCAGTGCATCCCACTTGGACTCCACGCGGGACATGTGTGAGTCCACACGGGACATGTGTGACTCCACGTGGGACATGTGGGAGTCCAAGCGGGCATGATGGGCAGCCTGCTGCTGTTTAATGTCTCTGAGGAGCCCCACTACCTGGCTGAGCTCTCCGGTGATGGACTGGTACGCATCAGCTATGCGTTCCAGTTGTGGGTCGTCATGCACACCAGCAACGTCTGCAAGCAGCGACCTCTGTCTCCCACCCCTCCCACCACCCCTGCTGACATGTGCAGTGTGTGCAGTGGCACGCACAGATAACCCTGGTCCACCTTGGCGGTTGGTGGTGGTGGTGGTGTCCATGGCCCCAGGTTGGTCCAGGGTCACTGTGCTGGTGTTGCTCCTTATTCTGTCCATGTTGGCAGGGATGGTATTTGTGGTGACAGTCGTTGTAGGGGTGGGTGCAGGGGGTGCAGCTGGTGGTCCTGCTGGTGCTGCAGCTGGTGGTCCTGCTGGTGCTGCATGTTGACTTGCACCGGATGTGCCAGGTTGTTCTTCATCGTCCGAGGAGGACAGAGGCTGTACTGACGCCAGTGAGCTCGGCATCCTCTTGAGCCTGGGACTGGGACTCCTCAGCGTCTGCTGCTGTGTCCCCATCATCACCTGTTTTTGGGAGACACAAACAATGTATGTCATGTTTCTGCAGGCATCAATGGTTGACACACATGACAGTTGTGACTGTGCCTCTGGGTGCGGGCCTGTACATTGCATTGTCCTAAGTCGTCACAGTCAGGGGTTGATATTGGTGTGGCACATTGTCCTGCATTATTTGGGCATTTCTATGTATTTTCTGGGGTGTGAACATGGTCTGCATTGCTTGTGTTTGGTTGACAGCCGGACCTCCTTCCCACCCACACAGCCAGTCAGTTATCCCACCATGGAACGTGCTTGCATTGCAGGGAGTGGAAGTTGTCTCTCAGGATGTCAGTCAGTGGTGTCCTGCTGTTTGTGGGTGCACAGTTGGCAGCAGGGCCTTGTGCTCCCCACAGCAGTAGCCAGTGTCAGCCATCTTGTGAGTCCTTCTCCACTCCCTGTGATGTGAGCATGGTTCAGGGTGGTGTTGATGGGCCAGTTGTGAGGCTGAGCAATGTCTGTGACTACGACTCCCATCATGCTATTGCCTCCACCCCCTTCCCAGCATGCCCATGCTTCCTTCCTTTGACTCTGCTTCCCTGTGGGGTGGGCTGGCTGTGCTGACAGGATGGCTGGGAGTGTTGTCCTGGCAGTTGTTTGGCTAAGAGTCCCAAGAGTGTCCCTGTGCTTCACACAACATAACCCAGGGTGGTGGTGCTTTGTGGGATCTTGTGTTAGGATGGAGGGCATTGCATTCTACCAGGTGGGTACTGTGTAGTTTGTGTTGGGGGGTGTGAGGGGAGGGTGCTGGTGACTATAGTCAGTGCTGCAAGTCCCCCTTCCCACCCAGCCAGCCAGATATCCCACCATGGAACGTGCTTGCATTGCAGGGAGTGGAAGTTGTCTCTCAGGATGTCAGTCAGTGGTGTCCTGCTGTTTGTGGGTGCACAGTTGGCAGCAGGGCCTTGTGCTCCCCACAGCAGTAGCCAGTGTCAGCCATCTTGTGAGTCCTTCTCCACTCCCTGTGATGTGAGCATGGTTCAGGGTGGTGTTGATGGGCCAGTTGTGAGGCTGAGCAATGTCTGTGACTACGACTCCCATCATGCTATTGCCTCCACCCCCTTCCCAGCATGCCCATGCTCCCTTCCTTTTGACTCTGCTTCCCTGTGGGGTGGGCTGGCTGTGCTGACAGGATGGCTGGGAGTGTTGTCCTGGCAGTTGTTTGGCTAAGAGTCCCAAGAGTGTCCCTGTGCTTCACACAACATAACCCAGGGTGGTGGTGCTTTGTGGGATCTTGTGTTAGGATGGAGGGCATTGCATTCTACCAGGTGGGTACTGTGGAGTTTGTGTTGGGGGTGTGAGGGGAGGTGCTGGTGACTATAGTCGGTGCTGCAAGTCCCCCTTCCCACCCAGCCAGCCAGATATCCCACCATGGAACGTGCTTGCATTGCAGGGAGTGGAAGTTGTCTCTCAGGATGTCAGTCAGTGGTGTCCTGCTGTTTGTGGGTGCACAGTTGGCAGCAGGGCCTTGTGCTCCCCACAGCAGTAGCCAGTGTCAGCCATCTTGTGAGTCCTTCTCCACTCCCTGTGATGTGAGCATGGTTCAGGGTGGTGTTGATGGGCCAGTTGTGAGGCTGAGCAATGTCTGTGACTACGACTCCCATCATGCTATTGCCTCCACCCCCTTCCCAGCATGCCCATGCTTCCTTCCTTTTGACTCTGCTTCCCTGTGGGGTGGGCTGGCTGTGCTGACAGGATGGCTGGGAGTGTTGTCCTGGCAGTTGTTTGGCTAAGAGTCCCAAGAGTGTCCCTGTGCTTCACACAACATAACCCAGGGTGGTGGTGCTTTGTGGGATCTTGTGTTAGGATGGAGGGCATTGCATTCTACCAGGTGGGTACTGTGGAGTTTGTGTTGGGGGGTGTGAGGGGAGGTGCTGGTGACTATAGTCGGTGCTGCAAGTCCCCCTTCCCACCCAGCCAGCCAGATATCCCACCATGGAACGTGCTTGCATTGCAGGGAGTGGAAGTTGTCTCTCAGGATGTCAGTCAGTGGTGTCCTGCTGTTTGTGGGTGCACAGTTGGCAGCAGGGCCTTGTGCTCCCCACAGCAGTAGCCAGTGTCAGCCATCTTGTGAGTCCTTCTCCACTCCCTGTGATGTGAGCATGGTTCAGGGTGGTGTTGATGGGCCAGTTGTGAGGCTGAGCAATGTCTGTGACTACGACTCCCATCATGCTATTGCCTCCACCCCCTTCCCAGCATGCTCATGCTTCCTTCCTTTTGACTCTGCTTCCCTGTGGGGTGGGCTGGCTGTGCTGACAGGATGGCTGGGAGTGTTGTCCTGGCAGTTGTTTGGCTAAGAGTCCCAAGAGTGTCCCTGTGCTTCACACAACATAACCCAGGGTGGTGGTGCTTTGTGGGATCTTGTGTTAGGATGGAGGGCATTGCATTCTACCAGGTGGGTACTGTGTAGTTTGTGTTGGGGGGGTGTGAGGGGAGGTGCTGGTGACTATAGTCAGTGCTGCAAGTCCCCCTTCCCACCCAGCCAGCCAGATATCCCACCATGGAACGTGCTTGCATTGCAGGGAGTGGAAGTTGTCTCTCAGGATGTCAGTCAGTGGTGTCCTGCTGTTTGTGGGTGCACAGTTGGCAGCAGGGCCTTGTGCTCCCCACAGCAGTAGCCAGTGTCAGCCATCTTGTGAGTCCTTCTCCACTCCCTGTGATGTGAGCATGGTTCAGGGTGGTGTTGATGGGCCAGTTGTGAGGCTGAGCAATGTCTGTGACTACGACTCCCATCATGCTATTGCCTCCACCCCCTTCCCAGCATGCCCATGCTCCCTTCCTTTGACTCTGCTTCTCTGTGGGGTGGGCTGGCTGTGCTGACAGGATGGCTGGGAGTGTTGTCCTGGCAGTTGTTTGGCTAAGAGTCCCAAGAGTGTCCCTGTGCTTCACACAACATAACCCAGGGTGGTGGTGCTTTGTGGGATCTTGTGTTAGGATGGAGGGCATTGCATTCTACCAGGTGGGTACTGTGGAGTTTGTGTTGGGGGGGTGTGAGGGGAGGTGCTGGTGACTATAGTCAGTGCTGCAAGTCCCCCTTCCCACCCAGCCAGCCAGATATCCCACCATGGAACGTGCTTGCATTGCAGGGAGTGTAAGTTGTCTCTCAGGATGTCAGTCAGTGGTGTCCTGCTGTTTGTTGGTGCACAGTTGCCAGCAGGGCCTTGTGCTCCCCACAGCAGTAGCCAGTGTCAGCCATCTTGTGAGTCCTTCTCCACTCCCTGTGATGTGCGCATGGTTCATGGTGGTGTTGATGGGACAGTTGTGGGGGGGCAATATGTGTGACTGCGACTCCCATGATGCTATTGGCTACACAGACTTGGCCAGCATACACAGAATTCCTTCCTTTGAGTGGTCTTCACTGTGTGTTGGTGTTGTTGTGGTGGCTACATGTCTGGATGTGTTTGTTAGTTCTATTTGTGCTACTGCCTAGCTGTAGTTGTGGTTGTGTTTGTACATGTGTTGGCACAGTTGGATGTGACTTTTTTGATGGCATGTGTTGTGTTTATCTGACTGACATACACATTTTGGGATGATTCTGTTCTGGTTGCTGTGTGATTGCTATGAGTGCATGGTTTGACTCTCCCCTTGACAGTGATGTGTGTGTGTTTTGTGTCAGAAAATTGTGTACATTTGTTGTGTACTCACCAGGCTCTGGGATGTTCTCTAGTCCATATACGCTCACTGGCGGAAGGATGGCCCGCACCTTCTCCTCCCAGGGCCTGAGGTATACTGGCTTGGCAGGAGGGCCACTGCCGGTGTATTGGCTGATGAGGTAGTCTTTCTTGAGCAACTCCCGGACCCTCCTGCGCACGTCATACCACCTGTTCTGGATGTCGGTCTTTGTGCGCAGACATGGTGATTGTGCGTTCACCCTGTTGATGATCCTCTCCCACATCTTGGTTTTCTGCGACATGGGGGTCTGTTGGACCAATGTGCCAAACAGCTGTGGCTCTACCCTGAGGATCTCGTCTACCAGGACTTCCAATTCACAATCTAGGAACTTGTGATTCTTCTTGGGGGCATGGGGATGGGTGGTGATGGTGAGTGATTTGTGTGTTGGTGTGCAGGTGAGGGTGTGTGAGTGTGTGTTTTGCTGGGTGTATGTGAGGTAGGTATTTGTTGGTGTGCTGATGGTGTGTGGCTTGTGTGAGGGATGAGCTGTGGGTGTGTGGTTGCTTTCTCTTGGGTGCTGGCAGTGGAATGGCATTTGCAAAGGCTCATGGTAGTGATTTGTGTCCTTTATATAGGTGGAGTTGTGGGTGTGTCTTTGTTCTCTGTCCCCACCCCCCAGTATTTATTGGCTTGGTAATTGCTTGTTTGGCCTTTTTTGGGTGATTTTTCCTTTGTGCTGTTTGTGTGTGTTGGAAACGTTCTTGTGACCGAGTCGGACCCTGCATTGGTCTCGTACGGTGTTCTCCGTTTCGTTCACGCTGTGTTTGTGCAGTTTTCTATGCTGCGTACGCGTCGGTCGCGGTGTATTGTGTTGCTTCGGCTCGGTTTTGTATGCGTGTCGGTCTTCCGGCTTGTCCTCCGTCCGACTCGCTCGTGGTTTTCGCGCCTTGCATCGTACTTAGCGGTTTGGAGTTAGCGTGTACGTTTCGGTCGGATTTGTTCCGGGTGCGTGTCGGTCGGTTGGATTCGCGTGTTTTTCCGGCCGGATTGCTGTTTTCCGTGCGGCTCGGTCGGTCGACTTGGTTTCGTTACGTGTCGGTCGGAGTTTTCGCGCCTTGCATCGTACTTGGCGTGTCGGGCGCCACGGGTACGTGTCGGTCGGTATTTTTTCCGGATCCGAGTCGGTCAGTGCTTTTTCCGGCCCGAATCGGAATCGACCCCTGAGTGTTTTCAAATTGTAGCTAAATGGTACCACCAACACCTCCTGATTCCTTCTCCATGGTAAAACTGATATTACAGGAAAACTAGACACACATGGCTCATTTACTAGAAATGACAAAGCACAATTAATCAAAAACATGCCTAACAAAGCATCAGTCTTTCGGTGCTGGAATGCGTTTTATATTAGAAAATGGATCCAATGCAATCATTTATACAATAGCATAATACGGTAACTGAGACATCTTAAAAGGCAAATGCAAATCAGCAACTGTTTCACAGATAAATCAAAATTAATTCCATACAGTCATCTCATTTACTATATCAAAAATAAACTGCAAATAACACCTTACAACAATCAAAGAACATACAGTGAGTAAATTACAACATTATGTAATTTTGCAACTGCAGTATAACAAAAGAGCTACTTGGTTCCCATCGCCAAAACCTCAATGTGACAATGTAAACATTAACGAAATGCCATGGTCTAAACAGATTGCTCATCTAAACAGTGGCAAACCACATAAAAAACACATTAAGGGAGGCTCATCCAAAGCTCTCTCTCTCTGCACTTCTTATTTCGCTCTTGGAAGAATTCATGATATGAGGTTTGAACCCAGATTGAAAAAGAGAAGTCATTGTTTTACGATCATAATCTCGTCCCTGCCCCTATTAGAGTGCATTAAATAAAGTGCTTCAGTATCTAGCTGCCAGAGAGAGGAAATTAAGAAGTTTAATCTTCCTCATACTATAAACAAAATCACAGAAGGTACTCCAAATATTCATAAAAATGATCTATTGTACGTTTACAAATACTTTTTTCCAATCAATACTGGGTCTTTTTTGCTTTAGTAGAAAGAAAGTATCACAAACAACTTTTTTAAGTCAGTGAAACAGGTTTTTTTTTTATATAATGAACTGTACATTATATTTTATGATCCAAAAAATAGTGGCTGTAACTTGAGGATGAGCCTACAGTATAGAAGCCTAGAATCTGAAAGCATAAGCAATTTCCAAGCTCCTCCATTCCGATGACCCGCTCTTTCTGTGCTTGACCCTCTGAGTACATATCCTTATCTTAAATAAGACTGTACTACTGCCCTCGCCCTTGGCCACAACACACCTTTAACTAACTTGCTTACTTTCGGCCCTTGGCCACAACACACCTTTAACTAACTTGCTTACTTTCGGCCCTTGGCCACAACACACCTTTAACTAACTTGCTTACTTTCCCTGACGAACTCCTCGGAGGCAGCTCCATTGATCCACTACCCTTATGCTAAAATATATATATTCTCATTCTGTGCCTCAGCCCCCCATGTATCTAGTTTTGTGTCATTTACTCTAGTTCTATGAGCACTATTCTAATATATATTTTTATTACCTTTAGAAAACAGAACCTGTAATTTGCTGAATTTTAATTGAGTATTTTTGCAGTCTTGAAGCATCACTAATGTTATTTTGCCATCATTATACTACTGCATCATCACCTCTTTCATGCCTTTTCCATGACTTGTGCTCCCCTTCGTTATCTATTGTTATGTTTCCGCTCGTAAGGCATACATGGGTGATGGGTCACCCAGCATTATGCTTGTGTTGTATGTACCTTGGGTGGATTTCGATTTGGGTCATTGATCCTCCTTCTGTCCCCATTTTCTTTAGTGGGCACCATGTATATAAGTTATGCTGCTTCTGAATTAGAGGCTGATGGTCAGACTGCTACAAGACCCATTAGTTTCACGTATATGATAGGCAGGCACGCTGGAGGATTCAGTGAGGTTGACGTACATCCTACTGGCATCTGATGTGTGTCCTGCCAGTTCTGCACTACATGTTATTGTTAGGGATTGTGCTGCGGCATGTAGGTTAGATCTGGGGTACACCAACAGGCTGGTGTACCTTACAGGTGTTGGGTAAGAGTGTTGCTCCACAGGCCATGACAGAAGTACTTTGAAAGAGCAGAGATTGGTCTTAATTTGGAATAGCAAGAGGTGCTCTGGGTCATCATTGAGTTAAACAGCTCGCTACCTTAGGTGGAAGTGGGTGTTGCCAGCTTCCTAAAACCAATTTTGGGGCTGGCAGGTATAGTTTTTACAAATTAGGCACCGCACCTCACTCTCGTCAAGGTGCTTATGGCCCATTGTCCCCAGTGATGATGATGATGGTAAAATGCCAACATAGTCAGTCAGTCAGTCAAAAAACTTTATTCGGTTTGCTTTTAAACCATAAAAGTTACATCAACATAAAAACAATTTAATTAAAGGTGCATAAGTTAAAATGACAGCAATACCGCAGATAAAATTGCACAAATTAGATAAGAAAAAAAAAAAGCCTGGGGAAACACTCTTTACACATCCATATACCTCCTAGATTTAACAGTGGCTTTTAAAAACCCTACTATAAAAAATATACAGTCCTCTTTCAATAGTTGCAGAAACACAAGTGCCGGGCGAACCTGTCTAAAATTCATTCTTTTTAAAATAGGAACCAGAAAGCGCTTACGGGGAATTTCATATAATTTACATAAAACAGGAAGTGCAGCGTGTCCTGCGGAGACTGTCCGTCGCAGCCGCAGGGCGCTAGCACTTGACCTCTATTAAAACCCTTGGGTCTGGCGAGCAGAAGGTGAAAAAGGTTCAACCGCAACCTAGTTAACAAAAATTTCTCATGTGTGGACAAAGACCACATGAGATAAGGTTCCGTCATGGGGGTTGTCTTAAGCATTATATACGTCCGCACACTAGGTTTCAACACCTCCTTGGCTTCTCTTTCCATATTCCTTAGTGACAAAAAGGCTAATTTGGTCGATTCCACATCCTTCTTTGTAATGACATCAGGGTTAGAAAATAGGTCCCCCCGCCCTAACCCATCAAAGCTTTTTTTAATATATCTTAGCCATGGAATACGGGCTGAGTTGTCAAGAGACATGCATTCTCTTAGGATCAGGTGGGTTAGAATTAGATCTTTATTCAACCAACATTTTAGCCAGAAGATATGGGGTCGCAAAGCAAGAGCATCACTTAAATAGGGAACCCCCAGTTCCTCGTGGACCGCTAGATTAGATGTGCCACGGGGAACGCATAATAAGCGTTTCAAAAAGTCATTTTCCGCTATCTGGAGGGTTTCTGCAGCAGTGTATCCCCAGATGTCACTGCCATAAGAAGCTATGGCCAGGCTTTTGGCCTGGTGCACTTGTAGCATAGCTCCTGTTGGTTTCTTCCCAATTTTAGATGCAAAATTAAAAATTGCTGAGTTAACCCTGACCAGATCCCCTTTTCTTTTCTGTAATAGGGGGCCCCATTTGAGCTGGTCATCAAAGAGGACCCCTAAGTAGGAAAATACATTCGTACAGGGGATCTTGGAGTCACCTACACTAAAATGAAAACTCTTTTTCCCCGATTGTCCCACTTGCATGACATAAGACTTGGAATTATTAATTGCCAAGTCCCGGTCAGTCATGAATCTGGAGAAGGTGGTTAAAAGCGATTGCAGACCCAGTTCAGTCCTGGATATGAGGACGGCGTCGTCCGCATATAACAGGACGGGAATCCCTCGCCGTCCTACACGTGGGTAATCAACTCCCGATGCCCTTAATGCGCTATCCAGTTCATTAATATAAAAATTAAATAAAAATGGGGCCAAAATACAGCCTTGCCGGACTCCCTTCTTGATATCAAAATTCCTTGTGACCTGCAGGTCCTGTGAGAACCTGACATTGGCTTTAGTTGACATATGCAGGTCCTCAAGAAAGTTGACAATACTGTTCTCCACTCCCATTGCCCTCATGGACTGCCATAGCTTATTCCTGTTGACACAGTCAAACGCAGATGACAAGTCCATGAAGGCAAGGTGAATAGTCCCAGTACGAGCAACAGTATATTTGCTCAGTATCATAAATAAATTAAGACACTGAGCAACGGTGGAACGTCCCGGGCAAAAACCATACTGGACTTCCGACAAGATCTTGTTGTCCTCCGCCCAAGTTGATAATCTCTGTAGGAGGACCCGTCCCACCACTTTTACCACTGAGTCAATAAGCGAAATTGGTCTATAGCAGTGGGTACTATTTCTGTCGCCCTTTTTGAAAACAGGAACTATAGTAGTGGTTGCCCAGGACTGGGGACAACCATTCTTTGTCGCAGCATTAAAAACTGCCTCCAGTATCGGCACCCAAAAAGAAGGGTCTGACTTGAATAAGTCTGGGGGGATCCCGTCAGGACCAGGCGCTTTACCAATAGATAATCCAATGATACCTTCCAGGATCTCGCACTTCTCGAATATTATTTCTGGGTCCTTCCTGTCCTGGGGCTTCCTGTAATTAAGCTCAAGCGGGCAGTCAAACATAGATTTAAAATGAAGTACCCACTCCTCCTCAGTGATGTGTAAAACGAGGGACCCCCCCCCCTTCATGGTCAAACAAGGGCCTATTCACAACACTCCAGAACCTCGAACTGTTTCTGAGAGTGCTGGAATCGATCTGCTCCTTCCAAGCTTCTTCCTTCAATACTCCCTTCCGATTGGCAAGGGCTTCCTTGTATTCCCTACGACAGATAGAGACTTCAGATTGAATTCTAGGTTTTGCTGACAATACCTCCCTCAACCTCTTGGCTGCCTTGGAGCATTGAGAATCAAACCATCTAGGACCAAACAAGGTTTGTCCTCTGGCTGGAGCATGTAACAGTTCGGCCACTTTTTGTGAAATAGACTCAAATGCACCAAGGATCTCTTTTGGAGGGGACCACTCCATTGTACATAATGACAGTTCATCAGCACAGGCTATTTTAACCTTATTATAAAATACTTCTGGGGATACCTGAGACCATTTTAGTCTGCGCTTCTCATCTGTTGGTCTCAAAACGCCCTTGCTTGAAGCATCCCCAAATTTTACTGACAGTGGACCTGTCATGTGAAGTGTTAAGGGATTATGGTCACTAAATTCACTTTCTGCAATATTAAAATTATTAATAAAAAATTGCAAAGAGGACGAAATTAGAATAAAATCAATAAAAGACCCCCTCCCGTGACCTTTAAAAGTAGGCACCGGAAAATTAGTACGCGGGTCAGTTAGGGACATTGTAGCCACCATATCTAGTTCATTTATCATGAAATTCAACAGCTCCCCTTGAGCATGATGTTCAAAATGAAAACCCTCCATACGGGGGCAACCCAGCTCAGAAATACACGATGTTGTTGGCTTACCACAAGGATGTATATTAAAATCGCCAGAAACCAAAAGGTTATGAAGACTTGGGCCCAGGGATTGTTTTATGGTTACTCCCAGGGCAGTTATGTTACTAGCCTCCTGCGGGGAGGTAAATGAGTTATAGAAATTAACAATTCCCCAGCTAATATCCCCCTTCTGGCCGACAGTGCCAGAATTCCTGGGTGTGTGGTTGGTATCACCTGCAACTTACAATCAATAGCCACAGAGATATATGTGACTAGTCCACCCTTTGGTCTTCCACTCACAGATGGTATGGCTGGGACGAAAAAGGCCTTGTAGCCATCCAGGAATAGGTCGCAATCCACCGACCACGTTTCCTGGAGGCTGATTACCATAAATTGCTTGACATAACACACCCACCGTGGATCCTGAAGTATAGTTGCCAGCCCTGCTATATTCCAGGATAGGAAATTGTTCGATCTCAACACTGGGAGCCCTACAACTACCTCCCCTGGAGCCTGAAGAGGTGCGACCGACTCAGACCCTGGGAATACAGGGCCCCGTAGTCAATCGCACTCCTCCATATCTGTTAAGGCAGCAAATCTATTATTTGACGCCACTATATTGCCGGTACCAAATTGTCTATCTGGTTCTAGCAGTGGTTGAACCATGGGAATGGACTGGTGTCTCAGAAGTGGTCTTGTTAAGCAGCCCCCTCGGTGGGGTACCCCAGGGCCCTCTGCGGTCATATCCCCATAGGGGAATGGTCTGTAGAAATAGCCCAAAGGTAATGCCTTGATAACAGATCCCACTAAGGGGGTGAGGCTACAATCCCTAGAAAGAATACGGCCTGCAGTGAAGGGGTTGTCAAAATTTATAATAACACAGTCACCTGTCCCTTGTTTGCGTGAGCTCCCAATCCAGCTAACCCTGCGTGCCATGAGTATGTTTTTGAATACATGAGCGCCCAGGGTGGTGGTGTATGTGAACCAGTGGTTTATTTTATTTAACAACTGCCCATAATCTTCACTCTTCCCGAAGGGGGGGGCGGGAACACTCCCCAAAATCACAACATATGGAGTGGATTTGGGTGGGAGATCAATGGTTGGAAGATTCATCGCCTGGGGGGCCCTGCCCTCTGATCTCCTGTCCCTCTGAGGCACAGGGGGCCCTGTTCTAGAAGATAACTGCTGTATAGGAACTGGAGTATCTCCACTGGTGGGCCTCGTAATATTAGAGCTATTCTTGTCTAGTGCCTCGCTATTTACTGTTGGCCTAGCACTCGGGACTACCCCTACTCCATTCTGCCCATCTCTTTCCCCTTCCGTTACAATTTGAGCTTTGGGCGTGTTTATACTTGCTGTCTGAATAACCGGCAGAGTATAAACCATCACCCTTTCTAATTTAAGTAGCCTGTCTTCTACTAAGCTTATTTTTTGAAATATGGGGTCTAATAAGGTGGTCAGCATGATTTCAAGCCTGCCCCAGAAGTCCCCCTCCAGCGTACTGTCAATTGGTGGCCCTGCCCTGATCTGATTCGAGGAGGTCACATTTCCATCACTACCAACACTTGTGGTTGGAACAACTAACTCTTTTCTCCCAGATGTGCCCTTTGCAGATTTATTTGATTTCGTTGTTCCCCGGCTCTTCCTTGTTACAGCGGGGGATTCGTTAATACGGTTTGATTTTGTTTTTGCTTTCTGCCCTCTAGTTGTTGCTTTCGATTTGACAGGGCTAGGTTCCTGCTCCAGGGATGTGCAGGAAACAGAATTAGTCAGTGTTACTAGGACATCGAGTGGTGACTGGCTCAGCCGTGATGGAGATACATCCTGATTAGGAACCGACAGAGCATCAGAGAAAGCAGGAGTTAAGGAGAGCCTACCTTGCAGAGGGTGAGGCTCAAGAGATAGCCTGCGTTCTGTCGTTTTAATTTCATTAATGAGGACAGATTCGGCCCTCATTAAAAAAGCGTCTAGAGTTCCAGCCACACTTTTCCCCAGATTTAATTTCCGCTTATTCATGTTTAGCAGCTATGGGCATACAGGGATATTTACTCAGGTCCCTTATAAAGTACGATTTTACTTGTGAAGATAAAGTGACTAGTGCAATATGCAGTGTGCAAAATACAAAGGAATGTTAAAACACAAACAGTTCAAATAACAAGTTATAAAAACTCCTCAAGGCTTTAAAAATGTGCTAAATACTTATGCAATGAATGATTATCATATTAAAAAACAGTTAATCACAGTGGGAGCGCTAAGGTACAATGTACAATACGGGATCCTGGCTCGTAGGATAGAGTCTTAGCCAAATTTAATATAGGTACTATAAGTACTCCTTGACCGTCAGGGCAAAATACTTTGAAAGTATACAAATGGCAATGCAATCCTTGAGCTTGCGGCCGTCTGAGGAAAAGGAAGCAGTTATATCCCGGGCCCAACAGTACCTGCACACGAGCTCCAGAGCCTGCACAAGGGACCTCAATTGCGGACGTAAGGGGGGTGGCCCTGCCCTGCCTCTTCCTGTCGATGACGGGCGCAGGACGGGCCCGCCCTTGGCCCGGGCTTCGCCCACGCGCGTCCCGCGCTGCGGTATGCTTGTGTGCCTCTTATCGCCAAGCCTGGCGGCTCCTGGCGCTCGGCGTGACGTCCCCAGCAGGCGCCTCCACCAAAGCCTGCTGGGAAGTGTAGTGCGGGCACCTGGGTTGATTCAAAGAAGCCGTTCCCCTCACGGCTGTTGCAAAGGAGGAACAAGCAAAGTGACTCGTGCCCCTCACGGTGAGTCTTCCCTCTTTCAGCGCGTCCCGCGCTGCGGTATGCCTGTGTGCCTCTTATCGCCGAGCCTGGCAGCTCCTGGCGCTCGGCGTGCCGTCCCCAGCAGGCGCCTACACCAAAGCCTGCTGGGAAGTGTAGTGCGGGCACATGGGTTGATTCAAAGAAGCCGTTCCCCTCACGGCTGTTGCAAAGGAGGAACAAACAAAGTGACTCGTGCCCCTCACGGTGAGTCTCCCCTCTTTCAGCGCGTCCCGCGCTGCGGTATGCCTGTGTGCCTCTTATCGCCGAGCCTGGCGGCTCCTGGCGTTCGGCGTGACGTCCCCAGCAGGCGCCTCCACCAAAGCCTGCTGGGAAGTGTAGTGCGGGCACCTGGGTTGATTCAAAGAAGCCGTTCCCCTCATGGCTGTTGCAAAGGAGGAACAAGCAAAGTGACTCGTGCCCCTCACGGTGAGTCTCCCCTCTTTCAGCGCGTCCCACGCTGCGGTATGCCTGTGTGCCTCTTATCGCCGAGCCTGGCGGCTCCTGGCGCTCGGCGTGACGTCCCCAGCAGGCGCCTCCACCAAAGCCTGCTGGGAAGTGTAGTGCGGGCACCTGGGTTGATTCAAAGAAGCCGTTCCCCTCACGGCTGTTGCAAAGGAGGAACAAGCAAAGTGACTCGTGCCCCTCACGGTGAGTCTCCCCTCTTTCAGCGCGTCCCCAACATAGTTATTCTAATGTGAAAGAGAAGAGACAGGTTGAAGTAATGTGTTGCAACATGCTTTTATCTTGGAAGCAGGTGGAATTATGCATGTCCGGGAGGGCATCTGATTCGCTTTTTACTAACACTATTCTCAAACAATTGATGGAACCTTAAAGGGTGGAAATGTCTCAGTTAAGAACACCAGAAGTGGAAGGATCTGGTGCACAATTGAGATGGCCTGTGCTACTAAAGGAGAGGTAGACCTAAGGCCGACAGAGTTATATATAGTGACTATAAAAGGCATATCTGAGCCCTGTAACTATAACATGCATTTAGAGGTGGGTCTAGTTTGGTCAGAAGTCAACACTGTGCCTTTCAAAGGGGGCTGGATCTGTGGCAGAGTGAGAAAAGGGTGTCCTAAATATTATTGACTACAATATTTGCCAGATGGATTTAATAATAGAAACTCTACACCCAATGGACAAGTCAGTGGGTGGGTACATCCATTATGCACTTTTTATGCGAGACTTTGTAATAAGTGGCCCAACTGGTATTATACCGAACATTGTGGTGGAGCAATTATTTGTGTTCCAACAAACAGTCTGTAGAGTAAACAGACAAGCACCTACACCACACTTCATGGTGAAAGTGAGGGGATTAAGGAGAGGCATTGCCAATGTGTAGTAAGTACCTCTCAGGAAACGTAGTAGGTTTTCACAGGAAGCTTTATTGGCAACAGGGACTGCGCAGCAGCCAGCCGGGAGGCAAGCAGAAATCAACTGACAGCATGTTCAAAATGTTCATTACAAGGTACTGTTGTGGAATGCACATGTGGCAGAGCCCACACGAGGAGCAGTCCACAACAGAGAAAGACACCATAAAGGAGAACACTACACAATGTTACATAGAAGTTTTATTTATACCATGATTTCTGTTGGGGAAAGGAGAAGGATAGTGCAGCAGTGTGCAAAATAAAGATGTGTATCTTTATTATGGTGTTTTTATTTATAAGTGTGGCTTGTGCGGCTTGAAGGGGGGAGATGCTGTCCTCTTCCGAGTAATGATGATCTTCCACTGTCTCTTCCCTTTGTACAATTTTAGGAGGCAGCATGTGCCGAGCCCTCCCGTACTATTGTCTTCTCCAGTACTTGTAATGATGCTGAAAAGTGTGTCATGTTTTTCTACAAGATGCAAAATAAAGTTGTTAAAAAACGAAATAAAGATGTTTGCACGTGCTGCAGTGCCAAGCTCCAGCTGACCACCAAGAGCACCTATAGGAGCCACTCAACGGTGAATAAGACATAGCAAAGGCAATACAAGTGAGAAAAGGTCACCCAGAACAGCAGAGGCCCGGTCTCCACTGAAACATGGCACAAGCATCTCTAGGACTGTGCAGCCTCCACACTACATTGCGTCCATACACCACACGGGGACTGTTGCCCAGGTATAAAACCAGAAGTAGGCATGCTGGTCGACCATCTAGAAATCATCAGGCACTCTTGCAAATTGAGTGCTCCTTGCCAACGCATTTGATGCCCCAATGGTTCAATTTCCTTATTTGTCAATATTTCAGGGGCGTCTCAATGTGAGGTGTGTGTTCTTACAGTAACCTTAAAAGAAACTTCTCTATCTTGATGGAAGGAATATGGCTGTGTATCTACTTCCTTGGTCTCCGGTTAGAAAGCTCAATGATGCTAAACGTCAGAGGATTCAGACAAATCATGGAAGACAGTCTAAGCTACCAAACAGCCACCACGCAAGGACCCCAAAGAAAACCATGACACTGTCCTGTCATCTCAAGGGACCAGCTGCACCAAAGGAGGAGCCATATTGTGGGCAAAGGTGATCAAAGTACCTCATACCCCTATGATACGTGCTGTTAGCACAACGAGCGCGCATGTACAAATCCTCCCAACCAGCACGTCTTAGTCTGGTCTTCTCACCCCCACCTGCCAGTCCACAGGTCATTGTTCACTGGGCCAGGTTCATCCTCTCCATCATGCCCAAGATCCACCCAGTTCCCTTGCACCTAATCCTCCCCATGTCCAGCCAGGTGCACCCAAACCTGTTCACTCCAGCCCTTGTGCAATCCCCCTTCCCTTCAACCAGCTCCTGCTGCCCCGAGTATGGCCTGGATTCCTATTACCATGAACAGGTGCTTGAAATGGAAAAATAGAAGTGCAGGTACTCTGTACCAGAGTACCTGCTTGTTTCTGGGAAGTGCCAGTACTCTCCGATTAAAAGTATTACATTTCTCTTGTGAAGTGCCGGTACTCTCCCTCTCAAAATAAAAAAGGGCCGGTACTCGGTACCGGATAGTACCGGCCTATTTAAAGCACTGCCATGAAACAACTGCAGCCAATTCAGTGCACCAGTGAGTCCCGCAGAACTGCCACCCGACATCCTGGGTCCACTGGCATGTGCAACTTTGAACAGCAGGGCTAAACAGAAGAGCAATAGGCTAATATCCAGATCAACGCTAAGCACAAGGACACGGTGCTGCCTGATATAAATCTAAGAAAGTGCCTCCCCATGAGTATCTTCCATCACGAGGACCAGACCGAATCTCTCTTCCACAGGCGGAGGGCCCCTAGCATGGCATGGAGGTCAGCCAGTCAATGGGATCCCACCTACCTGCAGAATACCTTGTGGAGCAACCTTCCCTTCAGTAAAAGAGAGTGCATGGCCTGGGACCATATTTTGCCTCACATGCAGGCCTGCCAGGGGCAGGTAATGAGTGCACGGGGCAGAGACCAAAGAGCACGAATACCAGTGCCACTGTAGAGTAGGCATTGCAAAGAGAGGGCAGCACTGGGCCAGGTCACTGGTAGACACGGGCAGTAGTGGAGAGGCACCATTCTACCTGAAATCACTGAGAAGGCATCCCGGTACACAACCATAAAATGTAACAATTGTACGACCGAGTAGGCATGCTGTAAGTTCCTTAGGCATAAACCTAAAACCTGGAGTGGTCCAATTGGGAGTCAGAAAGAGAGAGCTCGAATGGGTAGAAAAGAGGCTTGGAAGGTGTCTGATAGCGGGGATTTCAAAGACCTCAACCAATACACCCACTTTGTTAGTGGTCAACTTGCCTAGTTTAACACTGAACTTACACTTCATATTTATAAAAGCACTTTAGAGAGCTTCAGTGTCTGGTGGAAAAAAATCAATCCCAGGGTCAAGAACTCACTCACAATGCCCGCGCAACTCTACCAGTGTTCCTCTGTGTCAGCCAGCACCGAGCTGTCAATGTTTAAGTTTAAAAAGCAATAAACAAATTCACACTAGACCTCTAAACGTGACAGAAACATAGCCAAGAATAGTACAATAAAATCAAGGCACTTCTCCACATAACTACCTGCAACTAAAAAACAAGAATCTGCAATGCAATAGGTATCATATTTGTAAGGGTTAAAGCGATTGGTGTAGTAAATGACAATGTATTTTACCTATGTTTTTTGGTTTGCAGTGTAGTGGATGTATGTGTTGTGGAGTGGGATTATCTGGGTTGTATTGGAATTGTTAGTTGTGGAATTGTGTGGGTTGGAATTGTGTGGTGTGAAGTGTATTTGTGTAGTGGAATTATGTGGCATGGTGCATAGATAGGGGTGAGAGCTGCACAGAATAGATAGAAAGGAAGCCAGAGAGTAATAGGTAGTTTGTGCAGGAATTGGTGAATGAACTGGACATAGAGGAGCAGAAAGAATATTTGAGGAAGAACCATGAAGAATATTATCCTGAGTACTGTGCAGGCTAGGGATTGAAGAGCTATACAGTTACTACACTGGGCCATGCGGTCTGATTCAGAAATACATGCAATGATGTTATATAGTTTCTTGGTGCAAATTGCGCATCCTGGTGGGAAGTTAATGTCAAGTGGAGCATCCTGATGATGAGTGTGGAATTTTTATAGCTCCTTAGGTGTGCAAAAAGTTAAACAGTACTTTAATAAGGTACTGTGTATTGTAAGTGGAACACAAAACTCTTTCAGAATCTCTGTTCATGTTGATTAAATGATGCGTAACAAAGTAACATTATCACTAGAATAGGTAATGTGTGGAGTGGCGTGTAAGGATTGCATGGTTGTGTGTAATTTGTAAAAAGAGGAGGTAGGTGGTGGTGGATGGTGTGACAGAAGGATGAAATGTGTCTCACAGCTAACAGTATATGCTCGTGTGTGCCACTTAACTCACAGGCTTTGAAAGTGTACATCCCTACTGCACAGACTAAGGCAGACTTGAGTCTGAGTCTTTGGAGGGGACCAGGTGGGGAGAAGAACCATTATCTTTACTTGGATGTAAATTCTGTAAGCCACACGGTCGAGCTTTTCAATGAGTCGAAACTTAATAGAACGCAGGATAGGCGGCACACAGGCACAGATGAGTTACAAGAGCTGAGTAGGTAATTCACCCACAACCCGGTGATGTCCCATCAACTTTTGTATCTTGCGATGCTTACCATGCGAGAGAAACTGAGAAAAAGAAAATGATCCAATAGAGGAAAAGGAGAAATGGTGCTGCACAGAAATGACAGTTTTGCCAACTGTCATAATTTATTTATATATCACAAAGTAAATATGTATTTTCACTAGTCCGCTATGGCTGCTCCCGCGGCTGAGGAAAAAGTCTGGCAAGTGAACTACCAGACCCCCCCTGACGTTTTGGTAGCATGGAGCGACAGTGATCGGCGTATGACCAGGCCATGGCCTCCAACATGGCGCATCTATACTGAATAGATAGCCTAGTCGAATAAGGGCAGAACAGGTAGGTTACAGTAACTACAAACAAGTGAAAGAAGGCATGACTGACCAGACCAGTCACAAACCTATATCCAGGCCCACTGGAATTGTGACATTTTTGCGGCCGTGATTTTTCCGCATTTGTCACATAGCATGTCTTCTTCTGCAAAATCTGCAGATTTTTTCAAAAAAATGTTTCTAGTTCAAATGGATCAAAAGTTGCATCACATGGCAGCATGTGTTGCTGCTCAGTGAAAGGCTTTTTCTAAAGGATGACTGGTTACCATTCTGTTGCTTATTGCTATATTTGGGAATTGACCATGCAGTGGCAAGCCCTTTGCAAAGGTTAACTGGTCACCTTATAGTTGTGGATTTCTGCAGTCAGGTGTTTACCTAGTACTGAAGATTTGAAACTTTAGCCCAGAAAATATTGTTGTGTGCTAAAAAATAACATAGTGTAATAATGATGTGAAAAATGTGCCGCATGATTTATCAATCCTCCATAACTTACCCGCCCGATATTGGATTAGTAGTTCAAAAAAGGGCAGACTAAGCATGGCTCGTAGTAAAAACCTAAATCCAGAAAAAAGGTACATCGCCTACTGGATTTTGATTCTTAAAGGTCAAGTTTCAAAAAGAACCTTCGGTACCCAAGCAAAGATACCCCCTCCCCCACTGAAAATGAGAAGCACGAACACATTCTCCAATATTATACTCACATAAAGAATTCCAAAAGCGAGTATATGTGCTACCACGTGCTCCTCCTCTAAGCTGACCATTACTAACTTGGAATGCTTTATGGTGCTCTCTGGTATATAGAAGAGGATGAACAGAGAATTCAGAACAGATAGGTTGTAATTAAAATCTGAATGAGATGTGGCTACTCAGTGTGTTTCATCTCAAAGGCGCTCTGAGAAGCACACGTGTCCTTTTGCAATGTATTGTTTTTGATGGTAACCGAAACAAGCTCTGGCTGGGAGAGAACAAGGAGCATTTTCTGTTAAGATTTCAGCCACTGCATTCGCTGAATTGAACAAGAACATGTTTTCCTACAGCGCTTCACGCCACTCTTCTGTCATTTCTAGGCACAGCAAATAAACGATGGTAGTCACCCTCTTAAATAACCTGCCTTATTAACTACCACATTCACTGGTACCACACTCAACAGTAGCAAGATTCCCCTGGGGTAATCACCCATTACTACGGAGGCTTTACTCCGCATACCATTACTTCGCATGCGTTACAACGCATGCAATGTAACAACGCGTAGCCTTTACTATGCAAGTTGTTACATCGCATGCGTTGTAACAACGCATGCTTTGTAATGGCTAAACAATGGCGGTACTGCAGTCACTCACCGATGGTTGCAGGGTTCTTGTTGCAAGAGGAACGCGACTTCAGGCAGAACTCCTCCCATGAAGTGACGTTGCTAGGGTGACCCGGATGAGCGCACCCAGGAAGGTGCGCGATGACAACTGCCTCATTATGGAGGCGTCGGCAGGGTGAGAAGGAAGCGGAGCGAGCAGCGTCCCAGGCAGGGGGAGGTGACAGGGAGCGGCAGCTCAGGGATAGGGAGAGCGGCCCCCGTCGTCATGGAGTGAGGGGGCCATGGGCGCCAAAGAGTCCCGCATAGGGTTCCTCACCTACGAGGAGGACATCAGGAGAGGTAAGCCAGGGGCGTTGTCCTAGGGGGAGGGTCATGCAGGGGGTCGTTTTTTTAGGTTTTAGGGTAGTGTAGTTGTGTTTGTGTAGTGTAGAGTAGTGTACTTGGGTTTACGGTAGTGTTGGGGGTTGTGAAGGGTAGTGTTTGGGAGTAGGGACAGGACTGGGGGTAGGGGCAGGGTCGTGCTGGGGGTAGTGTGTTAGGGTTTAGGGTAGTGTTGTGGTGTTAGTGTAGTGTAGGGTAGTGTTTTAGGGTTTAGGGTAGTGTTGGGGGGTCGTGCAGGGTAGTGTTTCAGTGTAGGGACCGGACTGGGGGTAGGGGCAGGGTCGTGCTGGGGGTAGTGTTTTAGGGTTTTGGTAGGGATGTGGTGTTTGTGTAGTGTAGGGTAGTGTTTTAGGGTTTAGGGTAGTGTCCGGGGGTCGTGCAGGGTAGTGTTTCAGTGTAGGGAATGGACTGGGGGTAGGGGCAGGGTCGTGCTGGGGGTAGTGTTTTAGGTTTTAGGGTAGTGATGTGGTATTTGTGTAGTGTAGGGTAGTGTTTTAGGGTTTAGGGTAGTGTTGGGGGGTCATGCAGGGTAGTGTTTTAGTGTAGGGAACGGACTGGGGGTAGGGGCAGGGTCGTGCTGGGGGTAGTGTTTTAGGGTTTAGGGTAGTGTTGTGGTGTTAGTGTAGTGCAGGGTAGTGTTTTAGGGTTTAGGGTAGTGTTGCGGTGTCGTGCAGGGTAGTGTTTGGGTGTAGGGACAGGACCGGGGGTCGGGGGAGGGTTGTGCAGGGGGTAGTGTTTTAGGGTTTAGGGTAGTGTTGTGGTGTTGTGTAGTGTAGGGTAGTGTTTTAGGGTTTAGGGTAGTGTTGGGGTATCGTGCAGGGTAGGGTAGTGTTTTAGGGTTTAGGGTAGTGTTGGGGTATCGTGCAGGGTAGTGTTTGAGTGTAGGGAGCGGGTTGGGGGAAGGGGGAGGGTCGTCCAGGGGGTAGTGATTTAGGGTTTAGGGTAGTGTAGTGGTGTTTGAGTAGTGTAGGGTAGTGTAGTGTTTGGGGGTTTGGGTAGTGTGTTAGAGTTTGTTTTGTGTAGGGTAGTGTATTTGTATTTAGTGTAGTGTTGGGGTAAATTCCAGAAATAAGTGAGGAAAACATGAACTAGAAATAAGATAGAGTACAGGTGACATTACAAGGGTTAAATCAAGATCCTTAGAGGAACAAGGCGAAAGGCCTAAAATGCTGAGCTGGGTGGGCGGGGAGTGGGGTACAGTTAAGAAATGAAGAATGTTGATGCGAATACGGTTTATAGGCTGGGCCAAGCAATGAAGTACAGGTGACTCTGTCAAAATATATGACGCAACGTCCTGAAACGCACAGAAAGTTGATGTGATTATAATAATATGTACAAAAAAAAATTAATGGTCCTAATGTCACAGAAAAATGCCAATAAAGATTAAAAAAAAACAGTTTGCAGTCCGTTTCTTGTTGCCAGTGGGCACAAACATAACGATCACCGCAAAGAGGAATGAATGGGCATAGAGAACCGGGCACGGTCACAGGACCCTGATCTTGCACTAAGACATCAAACATGTTTAAACATTGAAAGAAGAATAAAAGTCACCCACAGACCTAACATATATACCCCTCACTAATTGCCAAGTCACCAATAATAAATGTCGAAACGGATAAAGGCTGGATAGCCAGCCCCCACTCACCTGTTGTTAGGTTTGAAAATCCCATTCTCGCTATATATTCGTTTTATGTTATATTAGGTTAGCAGTGCGCGGCTAAATTAGACACCATTCCTATCCATGTCATGCAACCCACTGAGTTATCCTTGCAATGTGCTAGTCTCAGTTAGCGAGTTTGACTCCATTTTGTATTTCGCAATCCCTATTAGGCTGTGTCTGAACTAGGCCTCATTGCTCGTATTGCTTGCCTCAGCAGAACACTGTATTCAGATATTATTTTCTTTTCCTGCTCAAGGTTGCCTTCTGACTTACTAATGAATAGGCCATTCTGCCCTCGCATACCTATCCCTGTGTGTAGCTCTGCTCCCACGTTAGGAGACGCCGAGCCCCAGCACGGCAACCTTGAGATAGTGATAGCGTGTACCCATCTAGCAGGTGGTAGCCCATCCTTCCATGCCTTCTTTGCTCATGCTCGGCCTGAGCCGGTAAATTTCCACTGTGGGCGTGGTTGGAGATTCTTGGGAGAAATGATTATGTGTTGCAGACTGTTGGGGGGCCAGTCCCTAGGCAGACATCTTAGGATGCAGGTCAGATTGGACTCCTCTGCAGAGTATTGCTAATAATCAACTGTTTGTATTCTCTACTGTCTGACCGACTCTTCATTTGGTGGAAGGCGATTAGGAGGTTGTATAGAACCCGAGTGGCCCTTTTCGGGCCACTTCCTTCAGTTGGCGCCTGAACAGGGACCCCGCAAGGTGACCCAACTCACCCGTAATCGGGTCGCAGGGTCAGGGTTGCGTCCGGTCGGTCGGGCGGATCGGGGATCCCCACACGAAAAGAGCCCGGTTCTCTTGGCTGCCCCGCCCGTCTGATCGGGCGACTCCTCGTCTAGTGGTCACCGGCTGGGGTCCTGAGAAGGCGAAACCTTGGATTTGACCGTTTGGTCCGAAGAGTTGGCAGTGGAGAATAATCTTGCTCGACCTGAGTGCACCAGGTGAGTGATTTGAATTCTTGAAAAAAATGTGGCGCCATGGTTGAACGGCACGGGCCTACGAGCTGTGTCTGGTACAGTCTCCGGACTGTCTTGTCTTGATCTTGGTGGGTTTGCGGACCCTTAAAAGACACAGAGTGTTTGTGAACAGTCTACCAGGCCAACTGGAAATTCGGCCCACTCTTGAAAAGGTCTGGGACTGTTTGCGAGCAATCTGCCAGGCCAAGTGGAAATTCGGCCTATGCTTGAAAAGGTCTGGGGCTAGAGCCTGTCTTCTTGTCTTGGTACAGTCTTGGGACTGTCTTGTCTTGGTACAGTCTGCGGACTGTGGGGTGCAGTTTTCGGACTGCCTTGATTTGGTTTTGGACCGTTTGGTTGGTTAGTGTTATATTTGTCCATTGGGGACAGTGTATGTGTCTTATATTAAGATGCCGTGTCTAAGCAAGTTAGGGTGTTTCGGATGTCGGTGTTGTTCCACTGAAGCTCGATTGGAAGAGAGGCAGCCTGCGCCTCCAGAGGGTACCCCAAATTTTGATGTATACGTCAAGCACGGTATTGGCCCTATTATGTTTAGCACATTGTGGAATAAATATACGAGGGACAATGCTGACTTACAGTGGCCGCTTACTGGCACATTTGATGAACAAAAGTTGAATTACTTGCAGAACAAATTGTTCACCAAAAGGAGCAGGCAGTCGATGTTTGATTCTCTGAGGACATGGCAGAAGGAAGCGAAGCAACGACGTATGAGAGCAGAGAAGCAAGCTCAGAGGGGACAGCGCAAACGATAACGCAGAAAGCAATGGCCTATGACAGAGAAAAGATTGAGAAAGGCATAGAGTGTGCAGATAGGAAGTTTCGATTGCAGAGTGATAAATGTTACGTTGCTAGAGAAGAAAGTGATGTGTTCGTTGAGGAGTTATTAGATTCTCGACCCCACCTCCTTATGCCCCCGACCGGATATATCCCATAATCCCAACATCTCAGTCTTCGGCCTCTGGTTCCGCTATTCCTAGTCACTCTGTTTCTAGCTCTACTGCTTCGGCCCCGGCCCCGCCTGCTTCTTCCCCATCTTCGCAAGTTACAGGGGCTGGAGCCGTCAGTTCCCCCACACTGTCTCCTGGTTCTGTATCTGTGGTTACGCCTTCCCTTACTCCTGCAAAACAGTCTTTGTTCCCGATGGTACCTGTTTTTTCATCTGCTCTTTCCCCCTTGGGTGTGTTGCCTCAGGCATTGCAAGATGCCGAGACACCTGTAAGTGGAGTGTATGAAGCGAATTGGGCAGCGGCACGTGCCCGTATGGAGAAAGTGTTGGTGCGCTCTGCTGTGGGTGATGAGGAAAAGAAAATGGTGGCTGATCAGGCTGCAAAGTGGGCTCGGAATCCGATTTATAGTGTGGAAGATGTAAGGGGCGTGATGAAAGATTATGAGCCGTTTATACAGCAACATGCTCTTAAGCATATGTCGGCCACGCTGATAGGATTGTGGGAACAGTGCTTCAAGGGTACTGCACCGCAGATCATCTATGACATTCGGGATAGGGTATATGCTACAGGAATGGCACCCAATGAGGTTTTCAGTAATGTGACGACATTGGTGGGTTATCGGGGTAGATTGCTTCAGAAGGTCCCGACGACAGTGTCGCAGTTTCCCATGAGGGAAGTTCATCCCATTTATCACCCCGAAATACCGGAGTTGCGAGATGGGAATGATGTTGTTACTCGCCCGTGAGTGGCGGCCCGTTTCCAGGAACAATGGATCTACACTCCTTGGAAGAGGAGTGAGGTTATATCCCTAAAAGGTCAGTTGCCAGACCCTCGGAAAAATCCAACTGCATATTATAAAGAATTGACGGAGGCGGCCTCCTCCATAGTGATGACATCTACCGACATCCCTCCCTCACAAGACCTCTGCGACAAACTCAGCACCTTTTTCCACCACAAAATCAAGAGCATCTACGACAAGTTCGACGAAGACAACCAACACACTGAACCCTCACCAACCACCCCCGACACCCGGAAACCAGCGATTGACGACTGGACAGCCCTCACCACCGAAGACACACTGAAGACAATGAAGTCAATCCACTCAGGGGCCCCCACGGACCCCTGCCCCCACCACATCTTCAACAGAGCCGCCGACAACATCGCACCCATGCTCCGCCACACCATCAACCACTCCCTGGTGACCGCCTCGTTCCCCGATGACTGGAAACACGCTGAGGTCAACCCCCTCCTAAAGAAACCCTCAGCGGACCCCACCGACCTCAAAAACTACAGACCCATCTCCCTGTTCCCGTTCCCAGCGAAAGTCATCGAGAAAGCCATCAACAGCCAACTCGCCACATTCATTGAAGAACACAACATCCTCGACTCCTCCCAATCCGGCTTCAGAAAAAACCACAGTACGGAAACCGCCCTCCTCGCCGCAACAGACGACATCCGCACCCTACTGGACAAAGGAGAAACAGTAGCCCTCATCCTCCTCGACCTATCAGCGGCGTTCGACACAGTCTCCCACCGCACCCTAATACGCAGACTCTACGACGCAGGAATCCAGGACAAGGCCCTCGACTGGATCCGCTCCTTCCTCTCCGGCAGGACGCAGCGGGTCAGACTCCCCCTTTCCTCTCGGACCCCACACCTACCACCTGCGGAGTCCCCCAGGGCTCCTCCCTCAGCCCGACGCTCTTCAACGTCTACATGGCTCCACTTGCCCCCATCGTCAGAACCTACGGACTCAACATCGTGTCATACGCAGACGACACCCAGCTCATCCTCTCCCTATCCAACGAGCCCAACACCGCCAGATGCAACTTTCGAGAAGGCATGGAAGCCATCGCCAAATGGATGAAAAACAGCTGCCTACAACTAAACACCAACAAAACAGAAGTACTCATCATGGGCCCAAATCCCGATGCCTGGAGCGACACCTGGTGGCCCCCTGCCCTCGGAAACCCGCCAACCCCCACAGACCACGCACGCAACCTGGGAATCATCCTGGACTCTGAGCTCAAAATGGACCACCAGATCAACTCTGTCTCGTCTTCCTGCTTCCACACCCTCCGCCTCCTTCGTAAGACCTTCAAATGGATCCCCCTCGAACACCGAAAGACCGTCACTCACGCCCTGGTCACCAGCAGACTCGACTACGGCAACGCACTCTACGCCGGAATAAACAAAAACCTCACCCGCAAGCTACAGAACATCCAGAACGCCGCCGCAAGACTGGTCCTCAACCTGCCAAAACACTGCCACATCTCCCAGCACGTGCGCACACTCCACTGGCTCCCCGTCGAGGCGAGAATCACCTTTAAGATGCTCACCCACGCACACAAGGCCCTCCACGGCACCGGACCAGCATACCTGAACAGCCGACTCAAATTCCAACCCAAAGGACCCTACGATCAGCCCAGCTCTCCTACGCCGTGGTCCCCCGCACCAGAAAGACCAGATCGGGAGGCCGCTCCTTCTCCTTCCTCGCGGCCAAAGCATGGAACGCCCTTCCGCTCCACCTCAGACAGACAACATCGCTCCCCATCTTCACAAGAAACCTCAAAACCTGGCTCTTCGACAGACCCCCTCCTTGATGGAATGGAACCTGCACTCCCCCCCACCCCTAGCGCCTTGAGACCCTTACAGGTGAGTAGTCGCGCTTTAACAAACCCCTGATTGATTGATGACATTAGCTGATATTGAGTTGTTTTTCGGCCTGTTGGTACCGGTAGATATATGGAGACAGGTGCATACGCAAGATCATGTGGTGGAATTGGGTGGAACATGGGATGAGATCAGGGCATGGGATAAGGAGCGCAAGCCCGGCGAAAAGCCGAAGGTGGAGCTATTAGCTTTGCAGGGGCGTATTATCACTTACATGCATTCCCTTATCCCGCCGCGACGAGTGGATTGGGACAAGTTGACTGCGTGTCGTCAGAAGAAGGATGAAAGTGTGTCTGATTTCTTTACTAGGTTTAAAAGGGGTGTTTCTGGATTTTAGTGGCCAAGATCTGTCACTGGAGGGTGGTGTTTGTTTGTTCGTCAACAGGTTTGTTACTAACCTGCTTCCCGAGATCAATCAATCAATCAATCACAGAATTTGTAGAGCGCGTTACTTACCCGCGAGGGTCTCAAGGCGTTGGGGAAAAAAAAAAGGGGGGGGGGGTGCCGCTACTGGTTGAACAGCCAGGTCTTGAGTAGCCTCCTGAAGGTCAGCAGGTCTTGGGTCTGTCGTAGGCTGAGTGGAAGGGTGTTCCAGGTCTTGGCGGCGAGGTGGTAGAAGGATCTCCCGCCGGTGGTTGTTCTTCGAATGCGAGGGACGGTGGCGAGGGAGAGGTCGGCGGAGCGGAGCTGGCGGTTGGGGACGTAGAAGAAGAGTCGTCTGTTGAGGTAGGCTGGGCCGGTCTTGTGGAGTGCCTTGTGTGCGTGGATGAGGAGTTTGAAGGAGATTCTCCTGTCGACGGGGAGCCAGTGCAGGTTCCTCAGGTGGGGGTGATGTGGCTGTGGCGTGGTACGTCGAGGATCAGGCGTGCAGAGGCGTTTTGTATGCGTTGCAGTCGCTTGATGAGCTTGGCCGGGGCTCCCGCGTAGAGGGCGTTCCCATAGTCAAGTCTGCTACTGACGAGGGCCTGGGTGACTGTTCTTCTTGTATCTGTCGGGATCCACCTGTAGATCTTGCGAAGCATGCGGAGGGTGTTGAAGCAGGAGGAGGAGACTGCGTTGACTTGCTTGGCCATGGAGAGCGTTGAGTCGAGGATGACTCCCAGGTTGCGTGCGTGGTCGGTGGGTGTCGGGGCTGCTCCCAGTGTCGTTGGCCACCAGGAGTCGTCCCAGGCTGAGGGGTTGGAGCCGAGGATGAGGACCTCTGTCTTGTCCGTGTTCAGCTTTAGTCGGCTGATCTTCATCCAATCGGCGACGGCCTTCATTCCTTCATGGAGGTTGGATTTGGCGGCGAGGGGGTCCTTGGTGAGGGAGAGGATCAGTTGAGTGTCGTCGGCGTAGGAGATTATGTTGAGGTCGTGCTGTCTGGCGATGCATGCGAGTGGGGCCATGTAGATGTTGAACAGTGTCGGGCTGAGGGATGATCCCTGGGGTACGCCGCAGATGATCTCGGAGGCTTCGGATCAGAATGGTGGGAGGCGTACTCTCTGGGTTCTGCCGGCGAGGAAGGAGGTGGTCCATTCCAGGGCCTTGTCTCGGATCCCTGCGTCGTGGAGGCGTGCGCGTAGAGTGCGGTGGCAGACAGTGTCGAAGGCGGCGGAGAGGTCCAGCAGGATGAGGGCTGCGGTCTCACCGTTGTCCAGCAGGGTCCTGATGTCGTCAGTGGCGGCGATGAGGGCAGTCTCAGTGCTGTGGTTGCTGCGGAACACTGACTGGGATGGGTCCAGGATGCTGTTTTCTTCGAGGTATCGGGTTAGCTGTCTGTTGACGATCTTCTCGATGACCTTGGCTGGGAACGGAAGCAGGGAGATGGGCCGGAAGTTCTTGAGGTCTCTCGGGTCCGCCTTGGGTTTTTTGAGTAGGGCGTTGATCTCTGCATGTTTCCAGCTCTCTGGGAAGGTCACGGTCTCGAAGGAGAGATTGATAATGTTGCGCAGGTGGGGTGCGATGGAGCTGCTGGCTTTGTTGAAGATGTGGTGCGGGAAAGGGTCTGACGGGGAGCCGGAGTGTATCGTGCTCATGGTCTTGATGGTGTCATCGATGTTCACGATGGCCCAGGCTGGCAAGGGGTCGTGGTCGATGGTGTGCGTCGGGTCTGGTGCATCGATCTCAGTTGGGGCTGTCTGGGTGCTGAAGCTGTCGTGGATGTCGGCGATCTTGCGGTGGAAGAAGGTGGCGAGGGAATCGCACAGGGCTTGCGACGGCGGGATGTCGTTGGTGTTGGAGCTGGGGTTGGAGAGTTCCTTCATGATGTTGAAGAGCTCCTTGCTGTTGTGTGCGTTGTTGTCGAGGCGGTCTTTGAAGGAGATTCTCTTGGCGGACCTGATGAGGTGGTGGTGGTTACGGATGGCGTCTTTGTGGGCTGCGTGGCTGTCCGGTGTCTTTTCACTGTGCCATTTCTTCTCTAGCTTCCGGCAGGTACGCATGGAAGCTAAGAGTTCCGGGGTGAACCAGCTGGCTCTTTTGGTGGTGTCACTGTAGGTGAGTTTTTTCAGCGGGCGAGGGTGTTGGCACAGTCGTCTATCCATCGTCTGAGGTTGCAGGCAGCGTCGTCGGTGTTGGATGGGTCGGAGGGTGGGTTGAGAGTGAGGTTTGCCCGTAGTTGGTCTTCGGTGACTTTGCTCCAGCAGCTGCGTGGGATCTGTTGGGTGCGGTGGTGTGTGGTGGGTTTCTGGAAGGTGAAGTGGATGCAGCGGTGGTCGGTCCAGAGGAGTTCGGTGGTGTGGCTGAAGGAGACGTGGGAGCTTGAGGAGAAGACGGGGTCGAGCGTGTGGCCGGCGGAATGGGTCGGTGTTGTGAAGAGCTGTCTCAGTCCGAGGTTGGCGAGGTTGTCGATCAGGGTGGTGGAGTTGCTGTCGTTGTTGTTCTCCAGGTGAAAGTTCAGGTCTCCGAGGAGGATGTAGTCGGTAGAGGTCAGGGCGTGCGTGCGTGCTGATGAAGTCGGCGATGGAGTCGCTGAACTGGGGTCGGGGTCCAGGGGGTCTGTAGACAAGGGTGCCTCTAAGGGTGGTGTTGGGGTCCGTGTGGATCTGGAAGTGCATGTGTTCGGCGGTGCAGAGAATGTCGTCGGTGCTGGTCGAGACCCTGATGGTGTTCTTGTGGACGATGGCGATTCCTCCTCCTACTCCGTTGATGCGGTCTCTGCGGGTGATCTTATAGCCGTCTGGGATGGCTATGGCGATGTCGGGTGCGGAGGAGTCGTTCATCCAGGTCTCTGTCAGGAAGGCGACGTCTGGTGATGATGTGTCGAGCAGGTCCCAGAGCTCGACGGCGTGTTTGCGTGCGGAGCGGGTGTTCAGTAGGATGCATCGGAGGTGGTTGAGGTCCTTCTTGGCGGGCGCTTCGGTGGCTCTGAGGCTGGTGTAGCTGGAGTTCCGGCAGGTGAAGGGACCATGAGTGCGTTTCGGGGCGGCCTTGAAGCAGTTGTGTGTCCGTCCGGGGTTGAGAGCGTGGAGTGTGGTGGCATCGTATCGGCGTCGGTCCTCGAGGCTGGAGCGGGGGGCGCAAGGACCAGGGGTTCTGGCACTGGGCGCAGTCCAGGCACGGACGGGCGCAGACGGGCTTGCCTTAGGCGCGCCTTCGGCGCGCCAGCTGCGTGGCCGCACAGCAGCCATATATGGGGAGGTGGGAGGGAGGAGCAGCTGGGAGGCGGGAGGCGGGAGGCAGCGGCAGCGAATGGACAGTCAGGGGGGCGGGGCCGCAGGGGACGCAGCGGCGGGAGCGGAGAGAGGCAACGAGGGGAACAGAAGGTCAAAATGGACACAGAAAAATGGGGGCAACGAGGGGTACAGAAGGCAAAACGGGCACAGAGAAATGGGGGCAACGAGGGGTACACAAGGCAAAACGGGCACAGAGAAATGGGGGTAGCGAGGGGTACAGAAGGTCAAAAATGGACACAGAATAATGGGGGCAACGAGGGGTACAGAAGGCAAAACGGGCACAGAGAAATGGGGGCAACGAGGGGTACACAAGGCAAAACGGGCACAGAGAAATGGGGGCAGCGAGGGGTACAGAAGGCAAAACGGGCACAGAGAAATGGGGGCAACGAGGGGTACACAAGGCAAAACGGGCACAGAGAGATGGGGGCAGCGAGGGGTACAGAAGGCAAAACGGGCACAGAGAAATGGGGAAAGCGAGGGGTACACAAGGCAAAGCGGGCACAGAGAAATGGGGGCAGCGAGGGGTACAGAAGGCAAAATGGGCACAGAGAAATGGGGGCAACGAGGGTACACAAGGCAAAGCGGGCACAGAGAAATGGGGGCAGCGAGGGGTACAGAAGGCAAAACGGGCACAGAGAAATGGGGGCAGCGAGGGGTACAAAAGGCAAAACGGGCACAGAGAAATGGGGGCAGCGAGGGGTACAGAAGGCAAAACGGGCACAGAGAAATGGGGGCAACGAGGGGTACACAAGGCAAAACGGGCACCGAGGCAACAAGCAGAGGGGCGAACTTACCAGCAGCAGCAGCGGGCAGGACAACACAGGCGGAGCTGTGTGGTGGGGAGCGACCTACCTGGCAAGGTCAAGGGTCGCTCTCCTCACCGCGCAGCGGCCGCCATATATGGGGAGGTGGGAGGGAGGAGCAGCTGGGAGGCGGGAGGGAGGAGCAGCTGGGAGGCGGGAGGCAGGGGCAGCGAATGGACAGTCAGGGGGGTGGGGACGCAGCGGCGGGAGCGGAGAGAGGCAACGAGGGGAACAGAAGGTCAAAATGGACACAGAAAAATGGGGGCAACGAGGGGTACAGAAGGCAAAATGGGCACAGAGAAATGGGGGCAACGAGGGGTACACAAGGCAAAACGGGCACCGAGGCAACAAGCAGAGGGGCGAACTTACCAGCAGCAGCAGTGGGCAGGACAACACAGGAGGAGCTGTGTGGTGGGGGAGCAACCTACCTGGCAAGGTCAAGGATCGCTCTCCTCACCGCGCAGCGGCCGCCATATATGGGGAGGTGGGAGGGAGGAGCAGCTGGGAGGCGGGAGGCAGGGGCAGCGAATGGACAGTCAGGGGGCGGGGCCGCAGGGACGCAGCGGCGGGAGCGGAGAGAGGCAACGAGGGGAACAGAAGGTCAAAATGGACACAGAAAAATGGGAGCAACGAGGGGTACAGAAGGCAAAACGGGCACAGAGAAATGGGGGCAACGAGGGGTACACAAGGCAAAACGGGCACAGAGAAATGGGGGCAGCGAGGGGTACAGAAGGCAAAACGGGCACAGAGAAATGGGGCAACGAGGGGTACACAAGGCAAAACGGGCACAGAGAAATGGGGGCAGCGAGGGGTACAGAAGGCAAAACGGGCACAGAGAAATGGGGGCAACAAGGGGTACACAAGGCAAAACGGGCACAGAGAAATGGGGGCAGCGAGGGGTACAGAAGGCAAAACGGGCACAGAGAAATGGGGGCAACGAGGGTGCACAAGGCAAAACGGGCACAGAGAAATGGGGGCAGCGAGGGGTACAGAAGGCAAAACGGGCACAGAGAAATGGGGGCAACGAGGGGTACACAAGGCAAAACGGGCACCGAGGCAACAAGCAGAGGGGCGAACTTATCAGCAGCAGCGGGCAGGACAACACAGGCGGAGCTGTGTGGTGGGGGAGCGACCTACCTGGCAACTAGGTTACAGGCTACGGAAAGTACTTGGACCACTTGGACCACCTCATCTCCATCAGTAATTTTGAGTATGGCGCAGTACTATGAACATAGAGAGAATGAGGACAAAGAGAAGGTGGAGAAAAAGTCAAAGGAGTTGAAGACGATGCTACTGCAGCAGGTGACAAGGGGGAATGGAAGAGGTAGAGGTTCGGTTCCGGCCCAGTGGGGGTCCCGGTCTGATCGGAACAGTACTCCAGGTGTGCCCGTGGGGTACAACCAATGTGCATACTGTAAAAAGGAGGGGCATTGGCGAAGTGAGTGTCCGGAGTTGTTGCAGAAAGTTGAGGCCCCGAGAGGTAGGGTTTTAGAGGACGTAGTAGAGGGGGAGGAGGCCGAGGACAGGTGCAATCAGGCAGTTCATCGTATAGCCAGAACCAGAACTATTTTGGCGACCCCCGAGGACGGCAGTACTATCATGATGACTATGATATGGATGAAGTGACAGGGATGGCCCATAGCTAGGACTGCCAGGGGCAGGGTGAGGGACCAGTTCCGGTGTCTGTAGATCCCCGCAGACCTTATGTCACTGCAGATTTGCAGGGCACGCCCAAGACATTCTTACTTGACACGGGTGCTATGAATAGCTCTGTTTCCCGTTCACTGGTCCCAGGGGCAGCTCTGTCTGGCCAAAACAATGTTTCGGTAGGTTTCTCAGGCATGCCGGTTGTTAGCCCCATTTCCAAAACCTCTTGCTCTGACTATTGGCCCCTTTACGGTGGATTCGCCATTCCTGTTAACGACAAATTGTGGGGAGAATTTGATGGGATTGGATTTGTTGAAAAGATTACACACAACTATCTTTTGTTCTCCGGATGGTGTTTATATGACCATAGGGCCAAAGGTGGCTCGTGCAAAACAATGCTTTGCAAAAGACGCACCCCTCCCCGCTGAATTCAAAGAGGTGCCCCGTAGCTTGTGGGCAGCAGGAGACATGGATGTGGGGTTACTCCAGATCCCGCCAGTCTCCATTCAGATCAAAGACAATGCTGTATTGCCACGTATTCCCCAGTATAAGATTTCGCAAGCAGGAGAAAAGGCTTTGTTGCAAATAATACAGGATCTGATTAAGTCTGGTGTGGTTGAGGAGACAGTGGCGAATGTGTGTAATAGCCCTATTCTTCCGATTCTCAAGAAGGCAGCCTTGGACTCTTCTGATGCTCATCCTGATGTCTATCGCTTTGTAATTGACCTTAGAGAGGTTAATAAAATAGTAGTGCCCCAATATCCTGTAGTCCCAGACTACATATTAACAATGATTCCATCATCTGCAAAATTCTTTTCCGTGATCGATTTGAAGTATGCTTTCTTCAGCATCCCAATCCATACAGATAGCAGATATCTGTTTGGATTCTCCCTAGCCGGTAGGAGCTTTAGATTCTGTCGTGCTCCTCAAGGCTATACAGAAAGTCCTAGTATCTAAAGTCAAGCTTTAAAGACTCAATTGGATTCTTTGGTACTTCCCACTGGTAATGTGCTATTGCAGTACGTTGTGGCCTCTGATCTGAAGATGGCTGTAAAGATGCCACTGTTAAATTGCTGTTACATTTAGCGCACCATGGCCATAAGGTGTCCCTTTCCAAATTTCAATATTGTCGACAGGAGGTCACCTACTTAGGTCACCTACTGTCGAAGGAGGGTCGCAGACTAACACCTGAGCGCATAGCTGCTATCACTAATATGCCTGTAACTAAGACCCAACGTGAAGTACGTGCATTTATTGGTATTACCTCGTATTGTCGACACTGGATTCCTAATTATTCCTTACTAACAAAACCCCTCCTTTACCTAACCACTAAAGAAGTGCATGAACTCTTGCCTTGGACATCTGCATGCCAGCAAGCTTTTGAGCAATTAAAAGTTGCGCTCTGCTTCTGTGCTTGGTACTCCTGATTACCAGAAGCCTTTTGTGCTTTATGTACATGAGGCGGATGGCTGCGCGCTTTCTGTTTTAACACAGGGTTTTGGTGGTAAGCAAAGACCCAGCGCTTACTTTTCTGCTATCTTGGATAACGTCGCCAGAGCTCTCCCGAACTGCCTAAGAGCTGCCGCGGCGGTGGCAGTTTCTATCAGACAGTCGGCGGGGCTCGTCCTGGATACTGATCTCACAGTAATGGTACCTCATGCTGTGGATACGCTTTTGAATAAGACAAAGACACAGCACCTTACTAGTGCACGTCTGACGGGATATGAACTAACATTGTTTGCTCCGCACATTACCATCAAACGATGTTCCACTCTGAACCCAGCCACGTTACTACCCCTCCCTTCGATGAGTAATGACGCAGATGCACATGATTGTGTATACAGAACAGAAGAGGAAATGAAAGGACGGGTAGACCTGACTGATGTTCCCCTATCTGAACCCCAAGGGGAACTATATGTCGATGGCTCTTGTTTCAAATGACCAGATGGCACCACCACTGCAGCATATGCAATTACAACGTTGCACACTGTAGTTGAGACATCCCGTGTCCCATACCAATCAGCCCAAGCTGCAGAGCTGGTTGCCCTTCTTCGGGCTTGTGAGTTGAGTGAGGGACTGACTGTCAATATTTAAACTGACAGTCAGTACGCCTTTGTGGTCGCCCATAATTTTGGACGTCTCTGGGCAGAGCGAGGGTTCTTAACATCACATGGATTACGAATACAGAATGGCCCATTGATACATAGACTTTTGTCAGCTCTAACACTTCCCGATAAGTTAGCAATAATAAAATGTAGTGCCCACAAAGCAATAACAGATGATGTTGGGAGAGGGAATGCGTTTGCAGATCAAACAGCTAAAGAGACAGCTAGATCAAGGATGAAAAAGATGTTTGTGGCAGGTCCTGCTAGGTGGGTCCCAGAAAATGGAATGTTTGAGGACACATTAGAAAATGTCAAGGAAATACAGAGTGAGGCGACACTAGATGAATTGGCAATATGGCAGGAGAGTACAGGGCGTCTAGATGAGGAAGGGTGTTGGACTGATAAGTCCGAGAAACAGCGATGGATGTTACCCAATGCCTACGTGTTCCCTGTGGTTACCATGGCCCGGCCCACATTAGCGCCAAGGGAATCTGCAAAGTGCTGGACCCAGTGTGGCAGAACGACAATATTTCCAAGGTAGCCACTCATTTAGTGAAACACTATATGATTTGCATGACACATAATCCAGGAAAAGGTACTCCCACACCGTCAGGTAACTTTGCACCACCTTCCTTCCCTTTCGAGGTTCTCCAGATGGATTTCATCGAAATGGAACAAGTCAACAATTTAAAGTATGTGCTGGTAGTGATTTGTGCATTCAGTAAATGGATTGAAGCTTACCCCACTAAAGAGAATACGGCTATGGCGACGGCAAAGGCACTCATAAAAGAGTTCTTCCCGCGCTTCGGATTGCCACGTTTGATTTGGAGTGACAACGGAAGTCACTTCAATTCAAAACTTTTCCAATTGGTGTGCGAAGGTTTGCACATTAAGCAGAAGTTTCATGCAGCTAACCACCCCCAGTCAGCAGGTCTGGTTGATAAGTACAATGGTACTCTCAAACTGAAGTTAGCAAAGATACAAGAAAGTACAGGATTGCGATGGCCAGACGCGTTACCCTTGGCTTTGTTATCTACCAGAGCGACTGCGCACTCTAGAACAGGGTTGTCACCGTATGAAGTGGTTATTGGACGTCCAGCCAATATCTGGGGCATTCCCAGACCCAAGCGTTTCTCTGAAATAGACCCAAGCATTTCCTCTGCTTGTACATTACCTGTATGAGTTAACTAAAGATCTTCGTTCTCTTCATCAACAGATTCAGGAGACCTTGCGGCCGGTACCAGAGGGGCCCGGGCATCAGCTACAGCCCGGCGATTTTGTCCTCGTAAAGAACTTCCAATGGAAGAGCTGCCTGGAGCCTCGTTGGAAAGGACCGCTGTTTGTCCTCCTTGCCACCCGAACAGCTGTGAAACTCGACGGCCGGAAGCACTGGGTGCATGGTACACATTGCAAAAAGGTCCCTCTCCCACTTCCCTACGACAAGTGGGTGCTCGACGGTATTGCTGATCAAGAAGGAGAAAGGGTGCCTAGCTACATCCCCTTCTCTGACGCCCGGTTGAGGTGGGCGCAGACGGAAGCAGAGAGTGATGCTGCCCTGCTTGAGGCAGCCCCTCTGGAGATAAAGGCAGCCCCAGTTTCTTCCCCATCTAAACCACAGGCACCTGAGTCTCAATGCCCTTCTGAGCCTGAGTTTCACCCCCTATTTGTTGATGAAACAGTGCCTGGTACTGTCAGGTATAACTTGCGCCCCCGAAAGAAGGACAGTGCATCAGAAGGACAGTGCATCAGAGGGACAGTCCAGGAGTTAGGGAAGGACTTGAGACTAAGTTGTAGGTACTGTGTCTAAGGTACCCGTGACAGAGTAGGGTGAACAGCACTGGTGCACTGCCCTGGACACTGGACAGGATAGTTGAGGGTGCTTGCCTTGGAGGGAGGGTGCCCTATCCTGAAAGAAGAAGGATTTGTTTTCAGCAAGGGCCACGATCGCGCAGCCCCATCGAGGGAGTGGTTCAGAGCACCGCCGTTGATGAACGATAGGAGCCTGCCAGCGAGGCTCTAGAGGGACGCTGGGTAAACTGTGCCCCTCTGGTCGGTTGTATTTTTGTGTGGCTCCAGTTCATAAGGCTCTTCACATGTACCCATTTGGCCGTGCCGCCATGGAGGAGGAACAGCCTCTAGCGGCACCGCCACCACCAGGGCAGAGCAGTTCTGTGTGGTCTAGCTGGCCTATTAGGAGTAAGATAGTAGTAGTAGTATTCGTTCTCATAGTAATGATAATTCTGTTTGGGGTAGTATGGTATTTAGAAGAACAGCATCCCGTACAAACTTTGATAGGGACTACCCCGGCTCCACCTGAGCATCTGTTTGTTACGCTGACCCCACATAAAGAGAGGCATAAACAGACATATGTTGAAAATGCCTTCCTGCAAATGCTTCAACAAGTACACAATACCACTAATGCCACGAATTGCTGAGTGTGTGGGTTTCTCCCCTCAGTTATGCACAAGAATGATTTACTGGTGTCTTTACCCCTGTCGTACCTAAGTAGCTGTGAGGCATGGTTCCAATTGCTTTCCATGGTGTATATTCATTATCACGCTGATGCTATGGATATGACAGAGTCCGATTATGAAGCAGTGTTGGAATATATAGTAGTACACCAGGGTTATACACCTGGGGCAGGGGGAAAGGAGGGTGCCTTACATCCAGATGCTTGCATGAATGTTTACGAGGGTAACAAGAATGTCACATGGCTGCAAAACGAAATGTTGGATTTTCAGGGATTCAATGTTACCGAATACTTTAAATGTTTCCATGCACAACATATCACCGAAGATAAAGCCATGCCCGTACCTGTGGTTCATACAGCAGCTAGTTTCTGTGTTGAAGGTTCTGGGAACATTCCAGTGGGACAGAGCAGTTGCAACTATACATATCGATTAAACACTACTAGTAGCCCACCTTTGCTCACACCTCCAAATGTATACTTTGTCTGTGGGGAACAGGCTTATACATGGCTCCCTAGCGGATGGTCTGGCCGGTGTTATGTCTCTTTCCTTTTACCTCCAGTTTACATTGCACCATCCAACTATCATAAAGACCATAGGCTGCAGCGGAGAAGTGTATCCTTGTCCCGGGTAAGGAGAGTTATTGATACAGCAGATATCGATCAAACTGATACTACTCTACAGCAATTCACGGATGCCATGAAGGGTATTGTGCCTTTCTGGGGACCTATGTATAATAGTGTTAGCATTCGTCGTCACACCAGGGTTGTAGAAGGGGTTGTCAACATTACAGCAGGCATACTCACTAACATCACGGCTGAGCTTCAGGCTACCAGACTCGTTGCTCTTCAAAATCGGATGGTTTTAGACGTCATCCTTGCAGATAGGGGTGGAGATTGTCGCGTCATAGGCAGCAGTTGCTGCGTTTACATCCCAGACCACGCCCCTAATGTATACTCCGCTATCCAGAAGTTACATAGGCTTGCATCCGATATTCATCAAGACAATGGTTCATGGTTCTTCACGGGGTGGTTCTGGGGTCTGATATCATCGTGGGGTTGGAAGATACTTCTTTTCCTAGTAGCTATTGCAGGTGTCATCTTCACGTGCTGTCTGTGTGTCAATTGCCTTCCAGCTTGTTGCACCTATTGCGTGAGTAAACTCACCCCTACACCTGCATTGCCAGGACGTAATGATAAAGTCTCTCCTATGATGATGCAAGAAATACAGGATATGATGCTGAGTGATGAGGGTATTTTTGAGTATTAACCATATTTCGCTACACGTGTTGTTTTAAGTTCCTTTAATATTAGAGTGACTATGCATTTTCTTTATTCCCTGCTTAGAGTTGTAAAGACCTTTTCCTGATAGCGACAATAAAGCATTTAGCCTCCACTGCTAAAAGGAAAGTCTGTTAGGTTTGAAAATCCCATTCTCGCTATATACTCGTTTTATGTTATATTAGGTTAGCAGTGCGCGGCTAAATTAGACACCATTCCTATCCACGTCATGCAACCCACTGAGTTATCCTTGCAATGTGCTAGTCTCAGTTAGCGAGTGTGACTCCATTTTGTATTTCGCAATCCCTACTTGGCTGTGTCTGAACTAGGCCTCATTGCTCGTATTGCTTGCCTCAGCAGAACACTGTATTCAGATATTATTTTCTTTTCCTGCTCAAGGTTGCCTTCTGACTTACTAATGAATAGGCCATTCTGCCCTCGCAGACCTATCCCTGTGTGTAGCTCTGCTCCCACATTAGGAGACGCCGAGCCCCAGCACGGCAACCTTGAGATAGTGAAAGTGTGTACCCATCTAGCAGGTGGTAGCCCAACCTTCCATGCCTTCTTTGTTCATGCTCGGCCTGAGCCGGTAACTTTCCACTGTGGGCGTGGTTGGAGGTTCTTGGGAGGAATGGTTATTATTATTATTATTATTAGGATTTGTAGGGCGCAACGAATCATCCCCGAGGGGATCTCTCGGCGCTTGAGTAGCAGACAACATATTGAAAAGCGGTCATTAAAACATCCAGGTTTTAAGCAGTTTCTTGAACTGTGCCAGATTGGAGCAGGCTCGGATCTCATCTGGCAGTCTGTTCCAGTGGGTGGGGGCTAGGTGAGAAAAGGCGCGACCTCCCGTTTTGGCTTTCTTGATTCTCCGCGTGCAGAGCAATTTTCGTTTGCTCGATCTCAGTTGACGCACGGGGATGTACGGTTCTAATTTCTTCATTAGGTAGGCGAGGCCCGTCCCCTGAAGTGATTTAAACACTATACACAAGAGCTTAAAGACTGCTCTTTTCCTGATAGGGAGTCAATGCAGTTGTCGCAAGAGAGGTAGTGATGGGGTACGTGCAGGTTTGTTGAGAGCAAGACGAGCTGCTGTATTTTGGACAACTTGCAGCCTTGATAATAAATCTTCCCTAATTCCTACTAGTAACGAATTTCCATAGTCTAGTCTACTGACTAGAAGCGCCTGAATAAGGGCTTTTCTGGCCACAAGGGAAATCCAAGGGAAGATTTTTCTCAGCATTCGCATCATACCGAAGCAGGTGCCCGAGACAGTCTTCACATGCTCCTCCATGGAAAGTTTGTCATCAATTATGATGCCCAGATTCTTTGCCCGCTTTTTTGGTGTAGGAGCTTCCCCGAGTTCTACAGGCCACCAGTCAGGGGTCCACAACTCCTCAGCTTTCCCAAACAACAAAATCTCCATTTTATTGGAGTTGAGCTGAAGGAAGTTATGTGTTGCCGACTGTTGGGGGGCCAGTCCCTCGGCAGACATCTTAGGGTGCAGAACAGATTGGACTCCTCTGCAGAGTATTGCTAATAAACAACTGTTTGTATTCTCTACTGTCTGACCAACTCTTCATTTGGTGGAAGGCGATTAAGAGGTTGTATATAACCCGGGTGGCCATTTTCGGGCCACTTCCTTCACTGTTTAAATGACTTCCATCATCATCCACTGTGGCAGCAATAGCTGCAACACTTGAGAATACGTGGCGCTTAAGGACGGCACTTGCTCCGGTTCAAACTCTCAATTAGAGCTGCATGTTTTTTTTTCTCAAGCCTGGTCGCTCAATATAGGGCAGGCGGCGCAGGAGGTCAATAGCCCGCGTTCCCTTACTAAACACGGCGGTTTCCATTAAGAGGACTCCTGGGAAAGAGTCCGATCCTCAATGATGAAGTTGCTGGCTCTGCCTACTTCGATCAACATGAACACACGCACACCCAAGGTCCGACGGGTCGGCCTCGCTCACTCCAAGGGCTGAAAATGTGAAACGCTGCCATGGTGATCAGGGCTGCCTCTGGCACTACGGGTGGGGAGTGGAGCCACACAGAGAGGTCACGTGGGATGGATAGCAGCGAAAACACTAGACTGCTCATCTGTCCTTGGCTGGCCACATAATATTTGGGCGAGTCGCCACGTCGAAAAAAAGAAAGGCGCGCAGCTGGCATTTTTGAAGATCAAGCGCAGATTACCATGCTGCATTAAAGAACTATAATTTTTTTTTTTTAAGAAAGAGTTTGGCGAGGTGCAAAGTAAAAGAAAGGCACACGCCCGCCATTGATAAAGCGCAGGTGCCACACTACTTAAAAAAAAAAAATACAAACATACCATTACCTGCCGGCCGTGGAGTGGGTGGGTAGGGAGCTGGAATATAAACAGGATTATTTTAATCCAAGGTGGGGGGGGTGAAGAGGGGCTGGACACCAGCTGAGCTGCAGCTTTAAAGAGGCAGTGCTGTGTCGGGGATGGATATAAAAGAAGAGGCCACCATTGCTATGCGCTCACACAGCATGTCGTGCCTGCTTTTGCAAGACATTAATTAAGTAAATATTTCTATCTAACTGCTAATGAAAGCTAGATAGTAAGGACACATGTAAGAGGGGCTGTCCTTATGGGGAGGTAACAACAGGAAAGAGGGAGGTATTAAGGGGGACTACTAAGCCTATTGACAAATCAAAATCCATAATTTACAAAGGACAGGAAGAGGAGGCAATTGTAAAGATGGGCGGAGCTTTAATGCCCATATCCTGAATACAGCATGTCTCAAAGAAACAGCGCAAGCGCTGCCTAGGTGAGACCTAACAAGGACTAGCAAAGCCAAGAAGTATAGCTTTTAAATGGCTAAGATATTGGCTTTGCTAATGCTTGTTGCCACTAGAATGAATGCACATGCATCTAGATCTTGGCTGGTGAATTCGGAATGGGAATGTGTACACACACACACATCACCAGACATGCATGCATCGTGATGCGTTTGCAAATGTGTAGTGAAAAATGCGTGCACATGTATCATGACGTATTTGACAATACGGGGAGTGTGAAGGAGAGTTAAAACAGTAAAAAGGGTGGAAGGAGTGAGGAAAATTACAAAAAGAGAGCAAAGAAACACATGCACTCACAAGGAGTGGTTAAAATAGAAGACAAAATATTTCCCTCAAGTAAAGAGTGGGAAGATGAAGCTCAGCCAATCAGACAACTGTGCGAATGAAATGTTCCCAGTGAGAGGAAATCACATGAATCTGGAGAAAAACTCTTGAATCAAGAGGAGACACCTGAGGTAGACAACAAAGCCAGCCAATCATAAAGAAGAAACTGATCCAAAGCCCACTCTGTATGTTGAAAACAAAAGGACTGCCTAAGCGAAGAGCGCAACAACGGAAATGTCAGATACTGATCTATTCGAACTATCAAAATGTCCCACCATATCACGTGTGACAACTTCATCCTGTCCTTGCTTTTAGGTCAGTGTCGTTTTACAGCACGCCTCGTAGATTTGCTTTAAGTATGGGCCAAAAATTCTACCATGCAAAGTGTTTTTGGCAATAACAAATACAGGACTGGCAGAATGTATCACTCATGACATATCGTCTCTTGGCAGCCTCTAGCTACCTTAAAATCCATCCTGCAAGACCAGGCGGAGATTTATAACAAGCATTTGCAATGCAAATAGGTCTCGCATTTGTGAGTTAGAGCTATTGACGTTGTAAATGACAATGTTTTTTACCTATACGTTTTATTTTTGTAGTGAATGTATGTAGTGTGCAATATCCCTTGGCAAGGTCCTGCACTTCATAATAAATATACTGAAAGACGCAAAGTGTGCATTGTGTCAACAAGTGCTTGGCACGTACCTCATGGGTGAAGTGTTGCCACACTTTACACAAAAATGTTGTGTCAGTTTCTTTGCTGGTGAAAATGTGCCCTGTGTTACCTGATGCTGAACGCGCCCCTGCTCTTCACTGCACACGGTGAGTATGCACCACAGGGCAGGAGAGGGGACCTGCCAGGGGCTGGGGAGAACAGGTATCACCCCTAAAGATTGGACTGTGGGGGCAGGGTCGGAGGGCTTTGCCAGGGCACAACAGGTGCCAACAGCCAAAAGAAACACACGCCTTGCTTAGGAGAAGTGGGGCAAGGAAGAGGGTGGAGTGCTAAAAAACTACCCAGTATATACACTGCCAAGTTAATGCATCACACCCTAGTACCACAGTGACCCCCGAGAGAGTGGAGCCCCCAGAGCAGGGGTGGTATCCAAGAGAAAAGCCAGAGGGAGTGTGGAGAGGGGGTATAGCGTGGTGTGGGCCACCACACAAGCCACAAGAGGTCTGCAGTCTCCAGCCAGGGTCTTCAGTGGACTCCTTACCCCTGGCATATTCATCTGATCATGGAAGGCACGGGACGGGATACAAATTTAGTGGCATTCGTGGTCCACGTCCAACATTAATGTTCCTGTTTCCTCTACAATGTTTGCAGAACTTAGAGCAAAGGGACGTGTCTGTGGAAACAAGGACAGCGATCTGTGGCAGATAAGAGGGGTATTGTTGGGGCCTGGGAGAGAGGCTGTTAGAACACAGTGCACGTAGAGCCTTGGTCGACACAGCGTCTTTTCTGAGGAGACGCTTTAGCCCTAGGTAGGAGGCCCTAATGTTTACAGCCCCCGCTAACCTCCTGTCGTTCTGTCTTCGCCCCAGCCACCTTCACTGAGGTGCCCAGAGATGTGATCGTCAGGGAGGGGGGTGACATTGAGATGCCCTTCGCCTTCAGAGCCAGCTCGTAATCCCTGGAGATCCAGTGGTGGTACCTGAAGGAACCAGCCCGGGAGCTGGCGCACAAGCTGGCGCTGAGCGCCCCTGGCAGCAGGAACAAGGTAACAAAACCCCCACCCACCACAGACCCTGCACTCACCCCTTGATCGGGAATGACGTAACATGGCCCCACAACTCCCATGCAGCCCAGGAAATGGAACAAAACACACACACCTGGCCCCCAACCCTGTCCCTTGGTAGCAGAAATGAGGTAATGTGACCACTGGCACCTGGCGCTAAGACCTAACCCCGGCCTTGGATCAGGGACAAAGTACCATAGCCCCACTCCCTGCCACAACACGCCCCTCACACCGTGTGCCCCTGCCAGCAGGAGCAATGTAATCCCTCTTCACCCCCCCACCCACACTGGCACTCAGTCCCCGGACAGCAGAACAACGTTACCTGGCCTAATCCTCCACGCACCGAGGGGCCGGGAGAAGGAACGATGTCATGCACCACGCCTCTGGACTCATCTCTGCCCCTTGGTAGCAGGAACTAGGTAACGTCCTCAAATACACCGGGCGTGCACGGTTTCCGGGCCACTCTGTCTCGCGCTGCATCTACGGGGAGGTGGAGGAAGAAGAGACGAAGCTCCATGGGGAGACGTCCATGGTCTTTGCACATCCTGCGGGGTCATCCTCGATCAGCAGCGGCAGGTTAGCCTCCCCGCGAGGTAGGGCGTTTCATATGTATTCATCAAGCTTCTTTCTGGAAAGGACTCGGGAATCAATTAATGGATTAAATCGATCTGGGAAAGATTCCAATCCAAGGCCACAAATGAAACTCTCTTACTCATGTGATCTTTAATAAAAAGAAAAACCAGCTGTGGCAAGGTCGGAAAGGAAACGGCCACCATTGTCCCGCTGCCTCAAAAGTGAAAGTGCGCATGGCCGCTGAATGAAGCACGTCGTCCTGCTTGAGTTCGAAGAAACTCAATAAAGAAAATAGAACAGGTCCGGAGCAACAACTAAGTAAAGGGGCCAGTAGCCATGGAACGATACAATGACGACATGGCCATAATAAGGAGGGACAAACAAGCCTCATAATCAGTCAGAAGGCAGCATTTTTGAAAGGCAATGACATGAGCCAATTAAAAACATGGGCGGAGAGTGGGCGGAGCTTCCACTCCATACTCCATTACTGCATGCCTCGCAGAGCAAGCATAAAAATGATCTGAATACTGAATGGGGAAAAGGCTGTATTTCCCTTGTTGAATGGGTTTTCTGATTTTGCATTTAAGAGTGGACGTTAATCACGGCTGGTAGAAAAATGGTTTCATGTCTGCAATAAAAGCTCATGGAAGTTTGTATATTTGTAGCCTTGGAGTTAAAATGTTAAGCGTTTCATCTTTTACTTGACAGTACTCTTTTTTTGTCCCTCCGTAGGCGGATCCTTTGACCTTTGTTCCATTATGCAGTAGCTAATTATTTCGATGCAGTAAGATCAGTCAGCAGATGAACACTTTTGATATAATGGCTGCAATAAGCTGTTTTTTTCAAAGGTTACACAAATGGTTTTTAAGCACTGGCGGCTAGTGACATTTGAAAGTGGTAGGGCGTAAAATTTAAGGCAGAAGTACTTCAATTACAGGGGTGATTGGCATAGTTTGGTCAGATCAGAAAACACCGCCCCTGGACTTGAGAAAGGCATTATAGGATGATTAATGGGGTTTGCTCAGAGAAGTCTAAAAACGTGAAACTGCACTTCACTTGGAGAAAGATTATGCAAACAGTGTTCACAAAAAGCACATTAAAATAGATACAGTGGCAATCCTGCACAACCCAGTTACTCTTTGTATTGTTTTTATCATGTTATGCCTGGCCATTGTCCAACAACAATCTTTGAAACGCCTCCTCCCGCCTCCTTCCCACTCTTCTTAAAGTAAAAAACGCAAGCCCTCACTCACCACCTGATCCAGCCTGAAAATAAAAGCTTATTGCCCTGACAGGCCTGGAGACCTGCTCGGGCTCCAAGTCTGATTTGTAGCAGAATGTCTGCATCCTGCACATCCCAATTTCTGTACCTGCCCAGTCCCAAACCATGATCATTAGCAAGGAAAGAGTTGCCACACCTGGTCAGAGCCAGTGCTGTCTCGTTGTACCTGTGTATTAATATTCTGAAATATCTGATAGATTCTGGAGACTATTGTAACAAAATACCATCTATGACAGTAGCTAACGGAGGGCCAGTGTCTTAAGCCATGGAAGATCAGTCCCAGTGGTTTTGTAAGCAAAATAGATGATCATCTGCATAAGAGATATGAGCAACTGTTCCTATAAACCATAGTTCTGCAGCCCATCATTTGTCTATGAATAGCAGCCAAGGGCTTAAACCTCTGAAGAGAGCAGGCAGCAGTCCTCCAGTCACTAATCACTTCCACGAGGTTGGCAAGGTAACAGAGCTGTGGTCTGCAGCAGGAACCTCATGAACCCTCAAACAATCATAAGAACACTTAGCCGGTGCACAGGGGCACTCTCGCAGTGCATGGGAAACATCAGAAAGGTCAAAGAAGCACTAACTCATTGCACAAGGGCGTTCAGTGCGTGGAGATACTCAAACAGTGCACGGACAATCTCTGCACAGGAACCCACAAAGCAACAGTAGAAACATAGGACGTGGTTTAGTCCCCTATAAAAAGTAATGCGCCACTAGACGATACGTTTGACTTGGGCCATGAAGTCTCACCTGTTTCACAGCGGGGTTCCGGTTTTTGAAACCAGAGGGCAGTGCCAGGCATAGTCTGTGGCAACGGGAAAAACCTGGCAAAAGATTAATCCATCCCTCACAACTTCCTGATTTCATAAACTATCTTTCATTTATTCGTTTGTATTTCCTCAAATATGCACGCTAATTGCAATCCTAGTCCAACCATATTGTAGTTGAAGCTTAGCCCAAGCTCCCCAGCCACTCCAAGCACTGCTCTCATGCTGCATAAAATACTAAGTAGCATAGGAGCAGTGCTAGGATTGGCTGAGGCATGGAAGCACAATGCTCCATTGAAGACGATGGGGCTGTGTCTTTGCTGCCGTAGCTCCATGGCAGCCTTCAATGTGGAAGCCCGAACTGCACATGTCAGGCTGGCCAGAGCTACCATACTGGCCAATCTGACATGCGCAGCTCAGTTTCAGCCTCAGCTGCTCATTCCACACCGAGAGCTCCGTAGCCCCGCCCCATAACGAAATAAAGTTAATGCAGGACGTATGGGGCTAATTTTAATTGACAAATGAGCCTGGTAGTGGCTTGCAGCAGGGGGTCAATGCCTCTGCACCCCCATGAATGCACCGCCACCATTTTTAAGGCGTTTGTAATTATGTATAATGGCTTCTGTAGTTTTAGCACTTTAATTCTGGTTTACTGTAAGCTTCTAAGAACTTTATGTAGTGTTATGTTTTGTTTTATAAGACAATTTTCTTGACCAGCAAATTATATTATTATGAATAACCATCATCATAAATAATGTTGAGAAAAGGCAATGCAAACAGAGAAGTATGTAACCAAATTCTGATAAATGTGAACGAAAGTGATGCAATGGAAACGTCTGAAGCTGAGTGAAGCAAGTTATACGAGGGTGCAGAGACCCTGGCGTCTGGAAATAAAGAGTCTGATGACGTAATATCTGTGAGGAGGGCAGAAACCATATATATTTCCATGTACCTATAGTTTCCTCTGCAGATGCCTCTGCTTATAACATTTTACACAATGACGACTCCACTCTTCTACAAGACAAGAGCAACAAATGCAGTCTCAGGTCTATTGACTTGTCTCCAGTGGTGCTAGAACAATTTTCAGAGTGGGGGTCCTGCCATTAATTTTATAGCACTGAAGTCATAGGGATTGAGAAAAATCCAAGCATCACACAAAGACCAAGTGTAGCAAATGTGCAACTCCCATTCAGCAGGAGAATGGTAAGGGTGTGGTCTGTAGCTTGTGGTGCATTTTGGTCACTGGTGTGGCAGTGGCGTAACATTACCCTTGGCAGTCCACGCAGTGCGCGGGGTGAGCTCCAGGGGGCCCCCTCAGCACAGTACACTGGGTCTGGGACCAAAGCGGTAGATGGTGGGGTGTTGTGTGGGCCTTCCATGTGTACTTTGCACGGGGGACCCTCACGTTTAATTACTCGACTATGGTGTGGAATGGCACTGTCATTTACAGACATCACATTTTCAGTTGAAATTGCCACTGATTTTGCAGAGACATGCAGTTTTACTGGTAAAACTATGTAGCACGCAAACGACAATGAGTATAAATCAGGTTTCAGAAAATATATGTGATTTGTGCATCACTAGGTAAAGTATTTATTCGTTTTGATCCTATTAAAATATTTGTTCCCATCACATTTCAGAAGTACTAAATAATGTGCTTCATTTGCACTTTCTTAATTGCTGAAAAGTTTGAAATATGTATATAGTTAATTTACAATTATATAAATGTGTTTTAGAAAAAAACTGAAATCTTACATCCTTTCCTTTCACTTCCTATACCTCAGCAAGATTTTCAACTAGGACAGTTTTATGAAATCTTCTCACTTTGCAGTCAGAGAAATAAAACCAAACACCAGCAATTTTTCAAAAGACATAGCCTGACATTTGACTTTTGTATTTGTGACCCACTTCAAATGTGACAAGATTAAATCAAATTTAAAGGCACATTGATTGCTCATTCACCTGCTGAATTCCAGCATGGTTATTCTTGGGGGCGCGGCCCCCTCCCCTTCTTCCAGCGCCTATGCTTGTATCTGTCTACCCAAGCAGAAAATATGCACTCTTGCGAGGTCTCAGCGTGGGCCTGTGTTAATTAGAATATTTTACCAGCTCGACGCTCTTGCTGAGTACAGAAAAACCTTGTAAACGATCTTTATCTCACACTCTTGATCAGCAGTTCTCAGTACCCAGCTCTAATTCAGTTTGTTGCCTTCAAAGATGTTCTCTTTCCTACTCACTGCCACCGAAGTGGAGTTATATTGCTGCGCACTATATGCAGGGTGACGGGAATTATGCGTCAGAGGAGAACCAAATTAAGTGGCAGAGTCAACTAAATTATGTGGCAATAAACACCAAATTAGGCGGCATAATGCAGCACATTTTGTGAAATTACTTCGCACTTTGTCATTTTAACACCTGCCAACAGTGTCTAAGAAAAGAGTTCACCTTAATTAGTAACAATTTAACACTCAAATATAGCAAAGAGCAACTGAAAGATTAGCAAAAAGGGAGGAGGGTGGTAGGGTATAAAATGCGCTGAGTTGTGCGAAGTCACAGCTCACAAGTTAGAATGCTCAAAGGATATAAGTCACGGCCACCCGCCGTTACTAGTCGCGTAGACAACAGCCCACACGTATAACCAAAAAGAGTGTTAATATCCTGAGCAATAAATGTCCACAGTATTAAGAACAGTCCACAATTGTAGGCGTCACAGAATTCTTCTTCCATTCTTTATTTTCATTTGGTACAGTTCAATACAGATGTGGATTCTAGCCAACACGTGTTTCGTCTATTTGGAGTAAACCATAGACTTCGTCAGGGCAAAATCGGATAAACTTTTTCAGGTACGTAGTATACGAAACGAAGGTACAAAATCCATATGAATTAGTCCAATTATGTTTGGAATGCACAGCTAATACGCAATTGTATCTGAGGATTAAAGAGAAAAATTGAACAAACGCAAGTAGACTTCGTCAGGTACGTAGAATAAGAGACGGAGGTACAATATCCCTATGGGTTCATCCAATTATATATGGAAGTGCGCAACAAGAAACGCAATTATATATCAAAAAGGGCTTGAAAGCCATCCTTCTCCACGACGACCGTAATTCATATCAGATATTGTTTGGTGACCTGTGGTACATAATTGAAAGCCCAGCGTCTTGCTAGTGGAACTTTCAAGCCCTTTTTGATATATAATTGCGTTTCTTGTTGCGCACTTCCATATATAATTGGATGAATCCATAGGGATATTGTACCTCCGTCTCTTATTCTACGTACCTGACGAAGTCTACTTGCGTTTGTTCAATTTTTCTCTTTACTCAGATACAATTGCATATTAGCTGTGCATTCCAAATATAATTGGACTAATTCATATGGATTTTGTGCCTTCGTTTCGTATACTACGTACCTGACAAAGCTTATCTGATTTTGCACTGGCGAAGTCTATGGTTTACTCCAAATAGACGAAACACGTGTTGGCTAGAATCCACATCTATATTGAACTGTACCAAATGAAAATAAAGAATGGAAGAAGAATTCTGTGACGTCTACAATTGTTGACTGTTCTTAATACTGTGGACATTTATTGCTCAGGATATTAACGCTCTTTTTAGCAACTGAAAGATGACTAGCCGGGGGCGTGGCCGAACCGCGGACGAGGATGGCCGCGTAGTATCGGAGCTCCGCCGAGTCCCCAGAAACCAACGGCCATCCTGGAGTCCGCAAGCTGCTACACAACGCAGCGCTGATGCGCCTGTACTCCGCTCGGCACCCGGACCAGGAACACCACTTTGCGGCATGAAATAGATGGTCGGATACGGCCGCTCCGGCGAGGTGGTTACTGCGGCCTGCCTGCAACGACAAGCCACGGCCTCAATTTCGGCCTGTACGCCAGCGCGAGCAGTGGGCGGTGCCTACGAAACTTCGGCACGTCCGCGATCGGGCAGAGATGAACGACGGCGAAGATGCACATGACTGATATGGCGTGCCCTACCATTAGCGGTCATCGTGGGGGCTTCAGTTCACCGCGAGGCCCTAAAATTTCAGGAGATTGGCCCGTGTGTGCGTCCCGTCGCCCGGGCCCCAGTGCTGCCTCTCATTACAGCCTGAAGTATTCCCAGTGGGCCAGCTGGAAAAGTGCCCATCCCTTGGCTATTTTCTGCTCCCTCCGCATTCTCAACCACTGTGGTGCCCATCTTGCCCTCACTGGATTGCTTGATGAGGGGGACAGGGACGTCTAATGCGCCCAGAGGTACGATGGGCCGCATCACATAAATTGCTGGCCAGTTTGGGTATGACCTTTCGTTCTAAGAGGCCCAGACTGGGGTTGAATCCTTCTGAGGTGGCGAAAGTGGCCAGACGGAATCTGTTGACAATGGCCGGACAGCTGCATTGAAAGATGCTACACATGAGGGAAATGAGAGAGGCAACTGGTGGTTTACAACACTGAATAACACGTGGCCTCTCAACGGATTGACCGCTGATCGACCGAACTGTGCTTGCCAGGCCCACTGCGTCACTGGCCTTGCTGCGACATCTTTCCCAGCAGCCCCTTCCCAAGGCCATGGGTAAGGGAGATCCGAAACAACGGAAACTGCCTTTTGAAAAGGTTGGCGGCGGGACGGACACAACTACTGCCACGATGGCAGAGGGGGGCGATCAGGCTACTGCTCCACTGCAGACCCAGGTGCAGGGCAGTGATGCACTCATGGCAGAACTTAAGGCAGGCTTTCGAGCCATGGACACTTGCTTCGAAGTACTCGATAAACGGCTCGACAAGATGGGGGCCCGTCTCGATCATCACGACAAGCGGCTTGACACCGCGGAGGGCAGAATCTCGGACTTGGAGGATGGCTCGGCCCAGGCTACTAAACGGTTGGAGAGGATGGAAGCCTCTTGAAGAACATTGCCATAAAGAATGAGGACCTTGAAGCCAGGGGGAGACGCAACAACATTCGCATTATGGGAGTGCCCGAGTCCACGAATACAGGTCGACTGGATGGGTTCGTTGAAGGCCTTCTAGTTGACTTGTTTGGTCGGGAGTCTTTCATTGCTACCTTTGTTGTTGAGCGGGCGCACAGAACCCTCGGTCCGAGGCCTAACCCTGGCTACCTGCCCCGCCCCATTATGGCACGGCTTTTGAACTTTAAGGACAGAGACACTGCACTGCGGATGGCTCGGGAACGTGGATCGTTGGACTGGCAGGGTTCCTCCATCTCCCTATATCCTGACTTCACCGCGATGGTTCAGGAGGCTCGCCGAAAATTCGCTGCGGTCAAGGCCGCGTTACGCAAGGCCGGACTAAAATATGGAATGTTGTACCCTGCGCAACTGAAAGTAGACGCTGATGGCAGGTCAAGGATTTTTGAAACCCCAGCAGAGGCCAAAGACTTCCTCAAAAACCGGGCAAACACTGGGCCGCCTAGGAAATCGCCCACTCCTGAACGTTCACCATCGTTACCGAACACCGGCTCCAGTATGAAACTGTTTTCAGCGAGCTGAAGGCGTTAGCACTGCAGCCAGTTGATAAGTATTGAGTGTTGTTGATCTGTCTTCCCTTATTTCTTTTTCTTTAAGATTGTTCACGTATTAGACTCTGGACTCTGGCAATATGTAACTCTCTTACTATATGTTTAAGATTTCCGGGGACAAGGCGAGGCGATGCCTCTCCCCCTGTGCGTTTGCACGTCTTGCTATGTTTCTATTTGATAATCGAGATATTTGCTTTACAATATCATGGGATGCTGGGGTTTCCCCTAGACCTAGGAATAGGGGATGGGTGGGGGGGGGGGTTTGTTCTATGGTATAATTTGTTCCTGATACGACTTATTTGTTATTGCGGTCCACGTGCTAGAGTTGACATTGTCGTGCATTTTGTAGTTCTGACCACTTGTGATGATGGCGGGTAGACTGTCCACTGTGTCTGAAATCAACTTCATTACATGGAATGTGCGGGGGTTGAACAATGCCAGGAAGGGGAAACATGTGTTGAATTATTTGCAGCGCCATAAGGCCGACAATGTTTTTTTTACAGGAAACGCACTTGTCCCCGACCACACCTACAACGTTTGCCGCTAGCTGAGGGGTACATCGCAATTTTTCGAATTATAGCACATATTCCAGGGGAACTGCCATACTTATACATAAACGACTGCCTTTCCAACTAAATCATGTTCATACCGATAGAGCAGGTCGCTTTACCTTAGTGACGGGGAAACTTATGGGTTACTGCATCGCTTTCATGTGCATTTATGCGCCGAATATTGACAACCCTGATTTTTTTCACTCCCTGCATGCTCTGTTGCTTCCTTTAGGTGCAGATTACATATGCTTAGGGGGAGATTTTAACCTTCTTCTGCAGCCTGAACTTGACAGCACGTCAGATTCCCCCGCCACGAAACCCCGTGCCTGTAGGGTGCTTGCAGATATTTGTGACTCCATTGGTCTGGTGGACATATGGTGCCTGCGTTTTCCCGATGACTCTACCTATACACACTATTCGGCCCCTTATGACACTTGGACACGACTGGACTTTTGGCTGATCTCACATGCAATGGCCCCCTGGTTCCGGTCAATGACCCATTTACCTAGGACGTATTCCGACCACTCTCCGGTCATTATGCGTATTTGTCTTCCTCAACCAGAAGGTTGTGAAAGACAGTGGAGGTTCCCTGGACAAGCTTTGCACGATACAGTATTCTCTGCTGAGATTCGGGAGTCTATCACGACATACTTCGACCTAAATGTGGGCTCCGTCAGTACATGGGGGACAGTATGGGAGGCATTCAAGGCGTACATAAGGGGGGAATGTATAGCAAAATACTCTGGGGTCCTTAAATCGTTGAGAAGCACGATTGCTCGCATAGAGGACTGTTTAAAAGCCCTAGACGACGACCAACTCAAGCACCCAGACCCGGCTAAGCAGGCCAGTTGCTTGTTACTGCTGGCGGAGTTCAGGGACGCCGTAGAAAGTGAAACAAACTTTTTGGGGAAATATGCCACCGCCAGGCGAAATGGCGAAGGGGACAGGCCAGGGCATACACTGGCCCAGGTATTGCGACCCTGCGTGGGGAAAGCATACATTACATCCATCCGTGCCGAGGACGGGCAGATACACACAGACACAGCTGCGATTAGGGATGAGTTCCACCGCTACTACACAAATCTATATACCACACACACAATACCCGATGACGAGGACTGTAGGGCCTATTTAAATGAGATTGCAATGGTTTGGTTGGAGGATTATATGCAAAAGATTTTAGCGGAACCATTCACTAAGGAAGAAATTATCAGCACCATAGATGCTTTAAATGGTACTACAGCTCCAGGGCTTGACAGCTTTACTGGCACATTTTACAAGCACTATAAAGATATACTTGCCCCGTTCTTTCTTGAGGTCTATACCGAAGCCCTAGAAAATAAAATATTGCCTCCTACACTCCGCGAGGCAGTAATTGTCTTGCTCCCCAAACCGGGCAAGGACCCATCTAGCTGGGGCTCTTATAGGCCGCTATCTCTTTTGAACTTGGATTATAAAATCCTCGCCAAAATGATTGCGTTGAGACTGGTGTTGCTCTTAGATCGTATAATCTCCCCAGTGCAGTCTGGCTTCGTTCCACATAGGTCCACTGCACTAAACTTGCGTACATTATTTTCGGTGCTCCACAGAATCGCGCCGGAGGTACCGGCTGCGGCAGTCCTCATTGATTCGGAAAAGGCGTTTGATTCCTTGGAATGGCCTTTTATATGGGCCGTAATGAGGAAATTAGGCATCCCCAAAGGTTTTATAGACCTCACGGCATTGCTTTACGCCTCCCCTACAACACGACTCCGTCTGAATAGCACTTTGTCTACCTCGTTCACCCTCACACGTGGCACTAGGCAAGGCTGCCCCTTATCGCCCTTACTCTTCATATTGGCGCTTGACCCTCTGGTGCGCCACTTCCAGGAGAAACATCTCCATAGAGGTATACAATTTAATACAGGCCCTCTGCTTGTTTCGCTTTATGCGGATGACATTGTGTTATATGTCCGCCAGCCACAGAACAATCTGGATCCTCTCATTAGAGAGATTCTGCGTTTTGGTGGATACTCGGGTCTGGGTATTAACTGGAGTAAGTCCGAACTTCTCCCTCTAACGACGGGCACCACTGAATGGGAATGTGAGTTCCCGCTGAAATGGTGCCACGATTCGGTCAGATATTTGGGCATGCGGATCCATAGAGAGACGGACCAGATGGTGAGACTGAACTATGGTACTGCGATACACAATCTTGAGGCGCAGGTAGAACGTTGGATAAGACTCCCGCTTTCCATGTCCGGCAGAATTTCACTCATGAAGATGATAGTTCTTCTGAAGTTTTTATATATGTTTCACAATATTCCTATTCCGCTCCCAGACAGTTTTTTAAGACCCTTAGATCACATCTTATCAGACTCGCTTGGGGTGGCAAAAGATCTAGGGTGCGATGGGAAATCATGACCTTGCCATATGAGAGAGGAGGGCTGGGGGCCCCAGACTTCAGAATGTATTACCTAGCAGCACAGTGCAGCTTCTCTCATTCGTGGTACCATCCAGATGCGCGCATTCCCTACAGTAAACCTGAATCAGACCTGATGCACCCGACTCCACTTCACGCCATTCTTCCCCAGGGATTCCATCGGGACCCTAGAGACATACAGACAGTGTCCACATCGAGCTGGGCATGGCGCAGACTATCGCGTGTGACTGGACGTGGCTCCCTATACTCCTCCGAAATTCCCATAGCTCACAACCTATGGCTCCCTATCACTGAAGAGAAATTAGTTTTGCGAGTGCTCACATCCCACTCCATGACAAGGTTTGGTGACCTGTTCCCAGATGGACAAGTATTTGACAGTGCTGGGGAGAATCGTGGAGCCGGACTGACTTTCATGGATCAGGTTATTTTCAGTAGGGTGCGTAGGGCTCTGCGTGCTACAATAGCGGAATATCCACTGGAACCACAATCCTTTGAGCCTTTATCCCTTTTAATATCTAGTTCGAATGGGACTCGACTGATCTCTAAGCCAAAGAAGGTCAGCATGACTGCTTCCGAGCCAGGATACTAAGACTCGTGCGGCATGGGAGCGCGATCTCGGCCATCCTATTTTGGACGACCAGTGGGGGTACTGTTGTTCGCAGATCAGAGAAGTCTCCCTCAATAGTGGGCATAAATTAATTCATTTTAAATATTTATGGAGGGCATATATGACGCCAGCTAAGCTGCATGCGATTGACTCATCCCGGCCTCACAATTGCCGTAAGTGCGGCAGTCCCTATGCGGACTTTCCTCACTTGACATGGGTTTGCCCCAAAATTGCGGAGTTCTGGACAGCCATTTTTTAACTCATATCCCGAATGACATCGTTGGTAATAGACCCCTCTCCTGAGGTCGCCCTCCTGGGATATGTTTATAATATTCCCAAGAAACTACATAAATTCATTGCGCTGGCGCTGCTTCTGGCCAAACGGGAGATAGCCTTAAAATGGGGTAGCAAACTGCTCCCGACCACTAATGCATGGCACGCTAGTCTAACTTATTGCAACATTAACTGCGAACTATACGCCACATTGCTCCCACCCAAGTCTCGACCAAAAGATATATGGGATCCGATCAAGATATATTTACAAAGTTTGGAACATGTTGCTCCTAGTCAGACTCCTGATGGCATAGTACCTACAGGCGTGGGTTGAAATGTGTTGATATTTTGACTATATTGTGTATATGTTTCAGATACCCTTTTGGGTATGGTCAAGCCCGCTCTTTGGACTACGGTGTCATAGGCAGAAATTAATATGTACTGGTCAGACATTATATAATTCTGTGTCACTTTGTAAAATATTTTTGAGTGTATCATAGCACGTTGGTACCAAATGTTTCGCATCATTAACGTGTTTGTGAAGGAACAAACTGTGGATATTGCATAGCATTGTATATGTCGGAAAATTATAAATAAAGTTAAAAAAAAAAAAAAAGATGACTAGCCAACCTTTGTGAAAAGCCTTCGAGTGCCCTGGAGCAGGAGTTGCCATATGTTTTGTAACTTTTGATCTGTCTGCGCTAGAGATATATATATTTTTTTGGGTTCAAATCAGCAGATTATACAGCAGGTGATGAATTATGTGCCAAATGTAACAAATCCATTATTATGCACATACTGCCCCTGAGTCACATAATTCCACTGACCCTGACCATATGAGATTAGTCATCTAGAGCTGTGGGCATTGTGAACAATGTGTTTATCTGCTCAGGCCTTCCTGGTCCTGCGGTTTGCCGAGATCGAGTGTGCATGGATAGTGTAAGAGACGCAGACTGACATTCTTACAGAGCCATCAAGCACATCTGCTGCTACCAGGGCTTTACAGGACTTTTATTCCCGGTGGGCTGTAACCCTTGGAGGCAGGTCTTTAGGGCAGTGGCCGCTTCTGGAGCCTCTATCACTTTCCCCAGTTCCTCTAGGTTAATTGCTGCAAGAAGGGGAGGCTTCAGGAGACGGAGAAAGAGAGGGAGAGAGGGTGAAGGTAGAGAGAAAGAGATCTGAGAGGGAGAAGAGCGAAAGGAGAAAAAGAGTGAGAGAGAATGGATGGAAAGAGGGAGATCGGTGGAGGAGATGAAGGGAGAGGTGCTCTTTTGTGCATTTTTACCAGGACTGCTTCTGGTTCCCCAGTCTGACGCTAGCTGCAAAGTACCTGAGAACACAGCTCTCTGTTTTCTAGGCAGTAAAACGTCATGCACTTTGAGGAATTCTGGGTAGAGCTGGGCAGGGCTGGACTGTCCTCTGGGGCAATTTCTCAGTGCCAGAAGAGCTGGTCTGAAAGGTCAGAATGTAGGTCGTTTTTTTGGAATGTTTGTTGGCCTGGTATTTGGCTGTTATGGACTGGTGGGCTGGTTTTTACTGTTGATTTCCCAGATATTACCACAAACACTGCCTGCAGCAAGCACAAATGCATGTAGTCTCCAAAACCTGGTAAAACACTTATGTAGCATGTCTTTACAAGTACAAAATTATCCTGATTTGCAAATGTATACCACTTTTTTAAATTTGTGTGATTAACTGAAGGGGGCAACTTATATTTTAGTGCCCGGACCTATTTTCTCTTCCAGTCCAACACTGGATGATGAAAACTGAAAATTCATAAATCAAAATCAAACATTAAGCTGGGCATTACAGATTGGAAGTTACCTCTGAGACGAAGAAAAAGAAAATAGTTTCTAAAACATTTAGATCAGGTTTCTAGATGTCTTCGACTAAATATCTTACTTTTAAGATTTCCTCTTCTAATCTGAATTGATGACTGCCCCCTTTAGCAATTCCTTTCTGGATGGGTGTATGTAAATGGAGCAGAATGTTGAATGCAATTTTTACTGCGTTACTCCTATATGGTTTAATATTCATGCATAGTTTATAGGCATTTCTATATTATGTGTTGCATCTTGAAAGCATTTTTCCCATATTTTTCTTCTTTGTAATAATAATCAAAAAATATTTTTAAATCCAGCTGTACCTCTTCAAACCATGTTCAGATCTTACCTCAAGCGGCCCCTGGCACCAGTTTAGACAAAGTGGAGGCCTGGTTGGAACAGCAATGTAACAAAGTGATGCTGGAGACATTGGGGTTAATCTGGGTAGAACTAGAAATCTGGGATCCCTGGTGGAGTCCACTGCATGATCTCGTCTTGAGAAAAGTAATATGTTTGTGGCTGCTCCACCCAATACTCTGAAGAATTTCAGCTGGGCCTGAATTCTTCGTGTGAAATGATTGATACCATACTATCTTATGTATTCAATGCTTTGTCAAAGCGAAATGATTCCTATATAAACTATCTATAATTGTGCGGTTTGCACCGCTTGCCTTGTTCCCAAAGGATGGCTCAGTAACCAATATAACACATTGGATGCAACATCTCACATACAATCAACGCCGCTCAGATAAGCCACGGCGATGGATATCAAGGGATTCTCAGCTGTACATACCATACAACCGTCCACATTACTTATTCCTGTATCAATACATTTAGAACTCACTGAACTGCAATAGAAATGTTAGAATGACCTCCTGACACTATTGAGTTCATAACACAGCTCCAACACCATGTAGTTGGCAAAGCATAGCCGCATCAATAGCACATCTCTCTGTACACACCAACACAGAACTATTTAGAGCATGCCAGCATCACTATATCATACTTACACAACATTCTAACTAAACTATATGGCAGCCAAACAAGGCTGCTCACCAAAACAAGTACTCCACACTGTGCAATGACAACCATTTGTCTTACAAAATAAATGGTTCATGTCACGTGCCAGTTCTGTGCTTGTACGTGGTCCAATTGGCTTTCTGGGATGATCAAACCTTCACACAGATGAATATAGGTGGTCATCGTGATGATTGTTTACAATTTATATGGATATGTTCATGTAATATAAGTGGGAGATGAGGATTTATTTTGATTGGATATGAGGTGTGGAATGGCATGGAAAATTAGCCCTGAGGAAGAACCAAGAAAGATTTTTCAGAAATGAAAGATGTGTTGCCAGCAAGAAATTTTATATTTTTTTATAACCTTTTGTTATGGGTTAATAAACAAAAGGTGAAGGAAATTAAAGAAGATGGCGTTGGCATTGTGAAAGACATCTTGTAATTTTCGGTGGAGTGCAGATGGGCTGAACAATTTTAAGTGCTTACATTTTCATTCAAAATTTAGGACATTGAGCAATCCAATATCCTCTCCCATCCTAGCACCCAGTAGTGGTAAAATATTAATTAAATGTGATACACAGACTGGAAATATTGTAATTGGGGATCCTGTGAGATGTGCAATTGTTTTAGCTGTGGGTGCTTATTTTTTATATATATGAACAAAATAAATGGTAAAGTCCTATGGCACATGCACTGATACGTGTATACTTCCTATTGCCTAAAACAGACCATTGCTTAAAGTACTGTAAAATTGTACTGACCAATTTTCACTGACGAAACATATTGACAATCGAGTACCTTGACTCCACTTAAGAAAGGAATCCCAGAACCACATGGAAAGGGAAAACAGGATCTAAAAACTCTACAAAACCATACAATTGGTAGAAATGCAGAACACAAATCTTGATAACATAATTAGGGCTCCCGTTGTTATTGTATTTATTTTTCAACATTTCTATGTTTATCCATATTTCTTTTTGCTCATTTTTGCTGTATTAATCGATTTTTAGGTCGAGCTTCGACCTGTTGTATTCTCTTTTGTGGGCTTTTCTCACACCCACCTATTGCCATTGGTTACTATCTGTGGCAATCAGAAATACTGGGGTACTATTGGTGTTTGTCAGTGTTGGTCCCTCCTTTCTGTGTCTGTTCCGCCCCGTGGTGATTTCACTAATGGTTTCCTTTGGTCGGCCGTAAAGAAAGGGGTGCTACAGCGCGCGTCTACAGCAGAGAACCCACTAGCTGTGGCACGTTCGGAGCTGCGTGCTTCAGCTGGACTCACTTTGTCAATCAATACTGTCACGAGCACACTCATTGAATATGTGGCTGCGCACGTAACTCCTAAACTTGAGCTTGCCTCTTTCTTTGGCAGATTATGCAATAAAAACCAAGGACACACTTGAATGATAAACACCAAGCCTGGTGAGTTATACCACAGCTCTCCTTATTACAATTTGTAATGTCCGAGAAGACTCAGAATGTTGATATTTCGATAGGAGTCTGAAACATTCACAAAGGAAAATCTAATCAGCTAGAAAAAATATGTGCTAATAATATATTACGTATTCTATGTTTCCTGAGTATTATGATCTAATCAGCTAGAAACAATATGTGCTAATAATATATTACATATCCTATGTTTCCTGTGTATTATTTAATTGCGAGAACAATTCTTACTACTGTCAAGCCGTAAATTGGAAGCAATAAATAAATTATAAAAATAGGCAAGTTTCGCCTAAATGTGTACAAGAGTTTTGCTTTCCATTCGCCAACCATTGTTGTAATTAAAAATATATACCTTTCTAGTATGGCCGCCGTAAATCCTGTTGCTACCGAAATGGCGTTTGGGCATTCAGCATAGTCCTTCTTTTTTGTTGCCACATGTTGTCCTGTATTCCTTTGGTAGTGCTTTGACAGTGTTGCCAGTTGCTAGCCACCCATGCCAGATCTGACTCCTCCTGCCTCTCCTGGGACGGCGGCAAAGTAGGAGTTCAGCTCCTGGTGTGCTGGGAGTGGAGGGCAAACCGGAGCCATGAAGCGGGACGTGCAGATCCTGCTGCAGGGGGAAGGTGAGGGGATGTGCTTGAAGGCAGGTTCACCTCTCTGAAATCCTACTGATTTCCACCTTTAGGAGGCAACTGGTTGCGCCTCGTTCCCTGTGTCAGGAAGCCATGGTTGCTGTTGGTTCATAGTGCGTTGTAGAACCGACCAGCACTGCTTCCATAGCAGGGCATTAGATCTGAAATAGCATGAGTCATGCACAGCGCCCATATATTGCGAGGAATGCATTTAGTCCATTCGTTATGTCCAATGTACTCAAAGCCGTCGCTTGGCAGTGATGTATACGTGCTCCATCAACCCCCCATCTTTTCCATTGCCCCTCTTCCTATCCAGTTTTTTTATATTTCATTTTTTTTTCTACTTTCAGAAGGGCTCAGCAGCTGCAACTTGCTGCTGGTCCTCTATCTATGAATGGGCTTTTGCACACTGTTCTCAAAAATGTATGGCTCCATGCTTACTACTCCGTTTCATTTTCCTCCTTTCTCTAGCATCCTTTCTCTAGCATCCTTTCTGTTTCCATATTCATTCCTCTTTAATTCCTTTGGTAGGTAAAAGACATTGTCATTTACAACGCCAATACCTCTAACTCTCACAAATGTGAGACCAATTTGCATTACAAATGCTTGTTATTTTGTGTTTTCTGTATAAATGAAAATGCACTGGGTATTTTTCTGCATTTATTTAACTGATAAACGTGTACTCACATTTCAGTGTACAAAAGGTTTCAGAAGTATACAGTGAGACAGCGTTATCTGAAAACACTTACATTGTAAAATAGCATAAATAACTGTAGATCCACACTTAATTAAGCTTAATTAGGAAATCTATTGTCTTTTTTCGTCTCCTCTACCTCTCAATCTGTACACCTACTGACCTGGCACTCATGATTGACAGTAGAATACATCATCCAAAGACGGCATTATTTTCAGTATTTAAAAATAAATGCAGACAGGAAAATAAATACTTTTCTATCTGTATTTATCTGTAAATATCAGTAGAAACTGAATACTGGGAGCCCTAAACATAATGTACTGTGTTTTTTTGCACCTGCCAGTGCTTAATTTGTAAAAAAATAAATGCTGGGCCCCTCGTCAGGAGACCACTGCAGTTTGCACCAGACCTTGCAACTGTACTTACACAACTACTAACCATCACACTGAAGTGTGACAATTCAGACTGTTTGAGTCGGCCAAAGCTTTAAGAATGGCTTGGGTGGCAGGTATCAGGTGTTTTTAATATATATTGAATTAACAAACAACTGTTTTTCTGCTCATCTTTAAATTACACAAACGGCGCCACCATGTGGGAGCTGTCATAAGTTCAGGTCCAGGCAATTAAGTGCCGGGGGCCAACAATTAAGTGCTGGTGCCGAGCACCGGAAACCACGTCCTCAAATTAAGCACTGGCCTGCGCCTCAAAGATCTCAACCATTCACACATGCTCTCGTTTCTCACCTAAGAATACTTTCTGGATTAACTGATCTCCAAACGGTCCTCAAATGGCCCTCTAGTTTTTGGAGCCTGCTGCTTCAGACTACCTCTCCTGTAAAACAAGTTTTGTCTACTCCTCATCAGGCTTCTTCTTGCCAGTTAAGATGCACTTCGGAATAAACTCGGTGTTTACTGAATTTGTTTGATATCACAGTTCCTGCTCTTGCCCCTGAGGCAAATCCTACAACATCTAAACTCTCCAGAGTGAAGCTGAGAAGATTTTGTCCAGCATGTTTTCTGATATCCCAAAAACTGCTTTTGCTCATCTTCCACTGGTTGTACACGAAGTGCTACCATCCAGAATTGGGAAGACAAATAAGCCCAGGCAGCAACAAGCTACACAGCAACTCCTGTGAAACCTACACAGCTATACTCGAAGGCAAGTTGCCCTAAATGCTGGATGGCGTCCATTCCTGACAACCAATTAGGCTAATTGGACTGGAAATGTCATCATAGGCCAGACTGCCTCTGCTCCTACAGACCAACACAACTAAGGTCTGGAATCTAAGTTTAGCCGCATTGCAGACACTTTCAATTTTAATAAAGTTGTTTTTACAGCCCAGCAGTGAAAACAATCTTTTGAACAGCAGCAATAAGTAGGAAAGAGAGGGAGGACCTGTCATATTGACTTGCGTCTGCAAAGTCTATCCTCAGCAGGGATGTTTTAAGGCATGTGCAAAGTGGACGCTGGCCCAGGGCCCCAAATAATCAGGGGGCCCCCTGACAGAGCCTGCTTTGTTCTGCATACAATCCTGCCTTATGAACTTGAAAGATTCTTAAAAATAGATGGTTTTAATTACTGCGTTCCTTTAATTTATTTTTAATACATGTAACGTGTGGGAATCTAATACAGACATTTTGCAGAGAAATGTTGTGGTTGTTTTTCAATACCATGCAACATCAATAAATAGGTTTCTTTTAGATCGAAGCAGGACACCACATATTCGAAACGGGAGAGGGTCACAGAGATATTTGCAATATTATTAGTGAGCTGCTGCTGCTGTGTTGAAAACACATATTACTATCCCTGAATATTAGATTTCAGCACATTTTGAATTTGGACCAGTGTGTCAGGGACCTTGCCAAAAAGGGAATGAAATAGCTGTAATTAGATCATAAATTCAAAGTGGTTCCGAACAGGGGACCCCAAAATAGGTTTGGCCGGAGGCCCCCAAAATTCTTCAGAAGTCCTTGATCCTCAGTACAGAATTGTACCCCCATCCACGCCTAACTTGGGGCAGTGGTAGATGCGTCTCAGAAGTTGGATCTCAAAGACAGACTTGGGTCTGCCCATCAGGAAATTGCAAATTTGCCTATGTGCAATTAAAAAATATATCTCGGTGTTTATGTCTAAAAACGGTACGATGCAGCTGAAGTGCACCTTTTTGGGTTTATATAAATCACCTGCATGGATACATTTTTAATCCCATGGGTAAATCACATTCCATCCTCTTAGACAAGATATAGCACCCCAAATTGGTTCACCCAGCCTCACTGCAGATTACATGTGATTAAACATGGGCAAGACAGAAAGTTTATAAGACGAGCCGAGTCAGAGTCATGCCAAGTGGCTCTAAGAGAGACAACACTCACTGGCCCATCAAATATTGGCATATAAATTGTGCAATGAACACAATGTAAAAATATAAAAAGATTCTTCAAAATTCTTCAAAATTAAAAAAAAAGGTATTTCTTTAACAGGTGGAAGTGTTTCACTTTAGTAAATTTGTATGTATCACTGCATTCAGTGGCATTTATTAGGAGTGATAGTTTCTAAACAGAAACTTAGAAACATTCATGACCACCCGCCACTGCCCTGATGGTGATGCCATTATTGAAACAAGAGGTAGGTCAGTTGTCATCTGCACCCTATATGGGCACAAGATTGCGATTATGGCTGGAGCAGCATTATAGTCTATTAAACTATAAACAAGAGAGGTCCAGCACAATCCGATCAATCTTAATGGGCATTTTCAAAGTGAGAGCCTGGGGTCTAGGGATCATCTAGCCATGGAAATTGTCCTTAAAGGCAAATACAATTAAAGCTCTGAGCCACTTGTTGATCTAAGTCTAACCTAAAATCATAGAATAAGGGCCTTGATTACTGATGAAACTCTTCAAGAATTATTTAAGCTTAAAATTGATAAGAACTTGATGGACAGCAATGAGATTTTACAAGGCGTATTGGGCACAGGTCCCCGAGTATATTTCTTGATGTTTATAAGGCCAAATGTGTTCCAATGGCCAACTTTGGCAGTGAAATTTTGGGGTATGCCAACACTGATTGTATTCAGGTGATAGAGAACAAATTCCTGAGAAATTTACTAGCCATTGGTCAAGGAATTTCTACCAAAATTGCACACGAAGAGTTATGTATGCCAGGGAGCGTGGCCAGGCTACCGACCAAGATGGCCGCGTAGCGCTGGAGCTCCGCCGTCCGACCCAACATCCTTGCTTCATCCGCCCTAAATGCTGAGCCATCCTAGTCACTGGTGACTTCATTGTGTGGCCGCCGCCCCGCTTTGGTGAATTTTGGCACTCCGAGGTCCCGGGTCGCCTCGCTGCCCGAGTTACGGACGATTTGCTGGGAGCGGCCTGACGTGGTCACGCGTACGCAGGAGACTCGGCTGCGTCCCTTTGGGCCTCCCGGCTCCGGCGGTCCTTGCTGTGGAGGCGGCCCGCGTCCATCGGAGAGTGGAGGTGAGTGGCATTGTGTCTGCCGCTCCCTCCGAGCACGGCGGTGTATCCTGACTCCGGTGATTGGAGGAGGGGGCTGCAGGAGATCGGCGCTGGTGCGGCCTCCGCTGGGTTTGGGGCCGCCAGCTGGATAGTGCTGACGAGCCTCCCTTGCGGCTCGAAAAGACTAAAAAGGCCAGCATAGACCAGCGACTGAGTCTGCCGGATTACCCCTCCCTCCACGCTACCCCCTGGCATCGGCCCCAACAAGTAAGGCCGCCCTTGCTGCTCCCGGAGGCCCCGCGGCGACAGGGGCAGCGGGTGAGCCTGAGGGCAGGCCAACGGCCGGGTGGGTTGGCGCATTGACCCTGTGGGGCAGGAAAATAGACAATCTGCGTACTGGCCCCACTGCCTGTACTGGTCCGCACGAGCTACATTGCGAGCTGGGATTGGTGATTGCTGCGACCCGCATTAAGTTGTGTCACTACTCTGCATCCCGCGCCATAGAGGGATATCGATCCGACCTCCACCACGAGGCCTCTTCCCTTCTGGTTTCACAGGCCATCTCTGCTCCATTGCGGCACGCTGCATATGCTGGCATATATTGGTTGCATTGCCCATGTTACAAACGAACTCGGTTGGTGTTGCCTAATTGCGTCATGGCACGCAAAGATCCCAAACAAGGGTATTGCAATTCACAAAATCAAGTGGCGCTCAGGGAGACCCTGACATCACCATGGCGGAGGGAGGTTTGGAAACAACCACGTTGGGGCCCGCATCGTCTAGTTCAGATACCTTGATGGTGGAGTTGAGAGCTGGATTCAAGGTGCTGGATGGTCGCTTTGACCTGCTAGAGAAGCGGCTAGACAACATGGGAGCCAGACTGGATGGCCACGAACGCCGCTTAGGTGTCGCGGAGGGCAGGGTGTCTGATTTGGAGGATGGAGCCGCGCAATCACTCAAAAGACTGGATTGGATGGAAAAGTTTTTAAAATTAGTTGCTATGAAAAACGAAGATTTAAAGGCCAGGAGCAGACGCAACAACGTGCGCATTTTGGGTGTTGCTGAATCGACGAACACGGGCCGCATGGACACCTTTGTTGAAACCCTGCTCGTGACCCTTTTCGGTAAGGAATCCTTTACTTCCTCCTTCCTAGTGGAGCGAGCGCACCGCACCCTGGGACCTCAGCCCATCCCTGGCACTCCCCCGTGTCCTATTCTGGCCCGTCTCCTGAACTACCGAGATAGAGACACTGCACTACGTCTGGCCCATGAGGCTGGCACCCTTACTTGGCAGGGGTCCACAATTACATTATTCCCAGACTTTACTGCCATGGTTCAGGAGGCGCGGAGAAAGTTCATCGGAGTGAAGGCCACTCTCTGAAATTTGGGCCTCAGGTATGGAATGATATACCCGGCACACTTGCGAGTGGATGTTGCTGGTAGAACCAGGGTATTCGACTCACCCACAGAAGTACAGGAGAGCTGCCGAAATTACAAGGGAGCCGTGGACACTCAGGTCAATGAAGCTCCACGTACCTCTCCTCCACACAGCGGCTCTGCAGCTAGTGTGGAACTCTTCTCGACAGAGTGACTTGAGTTTATAATTGTATTGCAAGCTGACCAGTGACCATTGATAATCACTTTAGTATCAGGACATTAGGTATTTTAATTCTCAAGATTTGCAACGTTGGGTAGATGGCGAGGCGTTGCCTCCCCCCAAGTGTGTATTACAGAATATTGGATATATTGCTCAGAATGTATGTTATTTCTATCTATTTCCCAGGGTTGGGTATGTTTTTTATTGCATTCCGCCTATTTCTCAGTGGGGTATCTCCCTGCGGATGGGAATGCAGGGTTGGGTGCGGGGTGGCGGGGGGGGTTGTTTACAATTGCATTCATCTACGGTCCCTCAATGTTACTGGTGTGATGTCCTGTGGTCAAAGACTGACTGACTGAAATATTTGTAAAGCGCACTAATGCCGAGGCGTCTTGGCGCTGAGGTAATAGCCGTCCGCCTGGTTGGCAGGCCTAGAACTTAGAGAAGAGCCATGTTTTAATCAGCTTTCTAAAGAGAGTCCTGCTGGGCTGCAGTCTCATGTGGATTGGGAGGGAGTTCCACAATTTAGCAGCTTGGTAGGAGAACCCCCTTCCGCCCCATCTAGCTCTTCTTATCATAGGGAGAAGGACCAGTCCAGTATTTGCCGACCTGAGGCAGCGTACCGGCAGATATCGCGGGAATAAGAGTTGAATGTCTGCCGCCCCTCCTCCATAGAGGGCTTTATGGACTAGGCAAAGAGCCTTAAAATCTATTCTTCGGCGAACTGGGAGCCAATGGAGAAGTTTTAGGCTTGCGGATGTTGGGTGGTGTTTAGGTAGCTCTAGCAGTACTCGTGCGGCCGCATTTTGTAGAGACTGTAATTTAGAGAGCTGTCTAACACCTGCGCCTAGGTATAGCGCATTGCAGTAGTCTATTCAAGACAAAACCAACGCACCGACTACCGTTTTCCTTAACGAGGGTGGAATGAATGAAAGAATCTTCCGCAATACTTTCAACGTGAAAAAACAAGCCGATGACACTTGATTTATCTGGAGGGCAAGCGTTAGGTCCTTATCGACCAGAAACCCTAGATTTCTGGCCTTCAGAACAGGGACAGGAAATGTTCCGGCTTCAGGCGGCCACCAGAGTTCGCTCCAGACCGAGGGTTTCTGCCCGAACTCTATGACCTCAGTTTTTTCCGTATTTAACTTCAGGAAGTTTGAGTTCATCCAGGCCATCAGTGCCCTTAGGCAATTCCGGAATCTTTCCGCCGTCAGGTCCACATTTTGCGTAACTGACACCACTAATTGGGTGTCATCCGCATATGACACAAGAGAGAGACCGTGGCTTTTTATTAATCTAGCCAGAGGGGCCACATACACATTGAACAGGGTGGGGGATAAGGCAGAGCCCTGGGGCACTCCACATGGGAGTGTAAACTTTCCCGACTGAAGCCCATCCCAGTGAATTGCCTGTTCCCGGTTTGCCAAGTATGAGGCTAGAAGGTCCAGAGCCTTCTCCCCAATTCCAACTGCTTTCAGCCTTTGTACCAGCACCGTATGATTTATGGTGTCGAACGCTGCGGTTAGGTCGAGTAGTATTAGGGTGGCCCTACCACCTCCGTCCATCACCTTTCTAATCTCTTCCGTCGCCATAATTAAGGCAGATTCTGTTGAGTGCTGAGCTCTAAATCCATGTTGCGTAGAATCTAAGATGTTATTCTTATCTAGGTATTCCGTCAGTTCTCTGTTTAGTGCTTTCTCAAGTAACTTGGAAGGAAACGGGAGGCAAGAAATAGGTCGATAGTTCTTGACCTCCAAAGGGTCAAGTGAGGGTTTTTTAAAATGGGTCTAATACAGACCTTTTTCCAACACAGTGGAAAGACCCCTGAAATAATGATTGTGTTCAGTAAAGGGGTCAAGCAGGCACTGATCAACTCTGGGGCTAAGTGTAGGATAGAAGGAGGGCAGGGGTCCAAGGGAGAACCCGACTTGGTTTTCACCAATAAGTCTACCACTTCTCTCTGTTCTAACGATTGGAACCGTATTAGACTAACTCCAGGGGCAGTGTCTTCTTGTCCATCCGTCCCATTCCCTGCAGGGTTTGGTACTATGTTCATGAGCTCATTGTATACTGACTGTACTTTATGCTGAAAAAAGCCAGCCATATTATCCACTAGTGATTGATTTGGTGAAAACACCGTATCCCGTGGGCATTTGGATAGGATGGTGATAGTTTTAAACAATTCTTTAGAGGAGTTCGACGCCTCCTGAATTTTATCCGCGAAATATTTTGATTTGGCTTGCTTTATAGAGGACTTGTATTCTTCTAATACTAAATTGTAGTGACTCCTATGTTCCACACTATAATTTGATCTCCAAATTCGCTCCTGACGTCTACACTTGATTTTTAGCTGTTTAAGCTCACTCGAGTACCAGGTAACCCTGGGCAAAGCACTACGCTACGCTCGCGTAGTTTGCGAAGTTTGCGCTACTTCGCACAACGCGAATTGCACGTAGCACAGTGCAAACACGCGTAGCGTAGCGTAGTGCAGCGGTCATTTTTTGCTTGCTCGCGGTCCTCAACATCAAGTTGGCGACCGCGAGCAAGCAAAATGACATCCCGGCGAGACTTTTTCCTCGTTCGCGATCAGCAACATCAAGTTGCCGATCGCGAGCGTGGAAAATAAACCTCCCGGCGAGATTCTCAATGTGGGGAGGTCAGGTTTCTCATTGCGAGTGGTCGCGTATGCTCGCGACCGCTCGCGATGAGAAACTACCAGTCCGCGTTGAGAAAGCAGCCGCTCGAGTAAAAATCTACTCGAGCGGCAGTAAAAGACAGCTCCCACTGTGCAAGATGCCGTTTTCAATGATTGCACAGTGCGGACAAGCATCCGGCACTGTGCAATCATTGCGAACAGTGCACTACGCAGTTCGCGTAGTGCTACGCGTAGCTCGCGTAGTGCGAACTGCACTTTGCGTAGCTTCGCGTAGCGCTACTTCGCGAACTACGCCCAGGCTTAGTACCAGGGCGAGGAAACTTGTCTACTCCTTTGGTGCTTAGAACCTTCCGGTGCCAACTTATTTACTGCCTGGGTTAGCCAAGTTTCATAATTGTTAGCTGCCAAGTTTAAGTCCAGAACATCTGGTATATTCTTTGGGTACGGATTTATTTCCAACTTAGACTATGGGTATGGGGGGTCAATTGTTGAACCTTTCTAATGTCACGCTGATTACTTGGAATGTCTGAGGCCTGAACAATGCTAATAAAGGAAAACAAGTGTTGAATTACCTATTGAGACATCACGTTGATATAGTGTTCCTGCAGGAAACCCACTTGCCAAAGTCCACGGTATCTCGTTTCGCCTCCTCCTGGGGTCCCCACAGGTACTTTGCCAACTACAGCACTTATGCAAGGGGACAGCTATACTTTTACATAAACGACTGCCCTTTAGTCTCTCGGAGGTTCGCATTGATAAAGAGGGTAGATACACTATGGTAGTGGGGCAACTCATGGGGCGCCAGATGGTGTTAGTCTGCCTTTACGCGCCCAATGTAGATGACCCGGATTTTTTCCACTCCCTACATTCTCAAATCCTACAACTAGATGCAGATTATATTTGCGTGGGGGGCGACTTCAACCTTCTTTTAGATCCCACACGGGATAGCACCTCAACATCTCCAGACACGAAGCCCTGTGCGCATCGCGCCTTAGTTGAATTGTGCGAAACGTTTGGTCAAATTGATGTGTGGCGTAGCTGTAGACCCGGGGAATCTGCGTATACACATTACTCCGCCCCACACGATACCTGGACGAGGCTAGACTTTTGGCTGGTGACCCCCAATCTGGCTGCTTGGTACAAAGAATCCCTCCACTTACCTAGAACCCTCTCTGATCATTCCCCTGTGTCACACTCACTTAGGGTCCCCAGACCGGAAGGCTGCGAAAGGCAATGGAGATTCCCTAGTCAGGCATTGCAAGACTAACTATTTCATTCTGAACTCCATGACGCCATCACTGAATATTTTGACATAAACAACGGTTCAGTACAATCCTGGGCTACCCTCTGGGAGGCTTTTAAAGCATTCATGCATGGGATTTGCATCTCTAAACATGCTGGGGTTCTGCGTGATTTAAGGCGTACACTGTCAGGCATCGAGAAGAAATTGACTGATCTAGATCAGGAACAACTGGCACGCCATGACTCGGCCCAACAAGGCCGCCGATTGGCGCTACTTCAGGAGTACAAGGAGGCAGCGGAACGCGAGGCACGCTTCCTCAGCAAGTACGCCATCGCGCGCAGATACGGAGAGGGGGATAGACCGGGCCGCACACTAGCGCGGCTATTGAGACCCCCAGCTGGTAACTCATGCATTGCAAGTTTGTGATCGTCGCAAGGGCAAATTCTGACCGGCACTCCCGATATACAGAAGGAGTTTCTCGACTATTACACTCAATTATACGCAACGCGTATTAGACATAGCGATGCTGATTGCGATACTTATCTGGCTGAAGTAGCGCTTGTTTGGCTGGAAAAAGCCATGCAGCAATTCTTGGCGGAACCATTCTCTTCGGAAGAGAGCCATTGACGCTATGAATGGCTCGACCGCTCCGGGATTAGACGGGTTTACTGGCTGCTTCTATAAGGCTTATAAAGACATTTTAGCTCTGTACTTATTGGAGGTGTATAATGAGGCCCTCGAGAGGCGAGAACTCCCCCCCACGCTACGAGAGGCGGTGATCGTTCTGCTCCCCAAGCCAGGCAAGGACCCGCTCTTATGTGGATCGTATAGACCACTGTCATTGTTAAACCTGGATTATAAAGTCATTGCGAAAATGATAGCGATGCAACTCGCGCTGTTGTTGGATCGCATTATCTCACCTGCGCAATCGGGGTTTGTGCCTCGCAGGTCCACAGCCCTCAACCTCCGTACTCTCTTTGCCGCCATTAATAGGATCGACCCTGACCTCCCAGCCGCTGCAATACTACTAGACACGGAAAAGGCCTTCGACTCCTTGGAGTGGCCTTTTTTCCTGGCAGTAATGAGGAAGATGGGGATGCGAAGGGGTTTATCGAACTCACTTCGCTGCTGTACACCTCTCCCACAGCCCGATTACGGCTTAATGGTACTTTATCCCCTCAATTCAAACTATCTCGTGGCACCAGACAAGGCTGCCCACTATCGCCGCTGCTGTTCATAATTGCTATAGACCCTTTGGTTCGACAATTACAGGAGCGACCCTTGCACAGAGGACTTCAGTTTAAGACTGGGCCTCTTTTAATTTCCCTCTATGCGGACGATATTATATTATATGTTCGCCGTCCCCAAGCGAATTTGGAACCATTAGTTCGAGAGATCATTCGGTTTGGTAGATACTCGGGACTGGGCATAAATTGGGGTAAATCTGAAATCTTCCCGCTCATGACCAGCACTACCAGGTGGGCGTGTGAATTCCCGCTGAAGAGGTGCAATGATACCACCAAATATCTGGGGATTCAAATTCATACTGAAGCTGCACTGGTGGTGTTGCTTAATTACGGCCCAGCGATACACACCTTGGAACAACAGGTGGAACGCTGGATCAAGCTCCCCCTCTCCTTAGCAGGGAGGGTGGCCATCGTAAAAATGGTTGTTCTCCCTAAGTTTTTGTATTTGTTTCAAAATATACCCATCCCCTTACCCAATAGCTTTTTCTGCACGCTTCGATCGCACCTTATTAGATTGGTTTAGGGTGGGAGAAGAGCCAGGGTCAGTTGGGACACCTTGACGCTACCATACAATAGGGGTGGTCTGGGAGTTCCAAATTTTCAGATCTACTATTTAGTTGCACAGTGCAGCTATGCACACGCATGGTATCACCCAGATGCTCGTATCCCCTATTCAAAGTTGGAGGCCGACTTGGTATTCCCGGCTCCACTTAAAACACTTCTGCCCAAGGGGTTTCCCAGGGACCCCAGAGACATTCAAACAGTTTCTACCACTTTTTGGGCTTGGAGGAAAATTGCACGAATAACTGGCGGCCACAATTTATACTCTTCAGCGCTTCCATTACTCAATAACCCTTGGTTACCCATCACCGAAGAAAAGCTAGTACAATGTACCTTGGTTAAGTACTCCCTAGACACTTGTGGTGAGTTATTTCCAAACGGGCATGTTTTTCACAGCTCTGAGGACACCAGATTTAGCGGAGCATCTTTTATGGACCATTTTCTTCTCAGCAGGCTTCGCAGTACACTGCGGGCGTTGATTGCTGACTTCCCACTGGAACCGGAGTCATTTGCACCTCTGACTTTGTTAATTACAAGCACTGGGGGGGAGCACTTAATTTCCAAGCTCTATAGGGCTTGCATGACACTAGTCCCTACCAGGGATGCTAAACTCTGCGAGACCTGGGACACCCTATAGAGGATTCCCATTGGTCCTTCTGCTGCACTTAAACGACAGTAGTCTCCCTGAACAGTCGCCATAAGCTGATTCATTTTAAGTTCCTATGGAGATCCTACATGTCCCCCTCCAAACATAATTCGATTGATCCAACTAGACCGCACAGATGCCCTAAATGCGGGACTCGGCACGCTGACTTTGCCCATATGACTTGGAACTGCAAGAAAATTGGGGGTTCTGGAGAGCAGTGTACAGAATCCTTTCACAGATGACGCATCTGGACCTTCATCATACCCCAGAAGTGGCACTACTAGGTTATGTTCGCAACATCCCCAAAACATTACGCCGTTTCACCTCTATTGCGCTCCTACTTGCTAAACGTGAGATAGCTCTGCATTGGGGCAATAAATTTACTCCCACTACCAAATCATGGTTAAACAGTCTCATTTATTGTAATACGAATGGGGAACTATTTGCATCAACACTTCCCGTGACTTCGAGACCAAGGGATATTTGGGGCCCCTTAAAAGATTATCTACAAGAACTTGAGTCTGCTGCGCCATCTCAACCGCCTCTAGGGGTTGTTCCGACTGGGGTGGGGTGATCCTGTTCCCTGGCCCGCCTACATACCACTTGTGAGTTCGGATATTCCCTCAACATGCGGCTATGGGATCAATAGAGGGGTGTGCTGGTGACATTACACTGTCTAGCTTGATTCGTAAACTGGTAACATGTTGAAGTGTACATTGCTCCACATTATGGTCTACTGCCTATTAGATCGGGTTACTGTATGATGATGATGGTAACACAGTGTGCATTGTTGTAAATTGTAGATGAAAAAATGTTTAATAAAGTTTTTAAAAAAGAGTTATGTATGCCATATATTGTAGATTTTATTCAAGTTCGTCCTCTTTTAATGTGGTGTTCTGTTTGGTATAAGGAGGATCTGCATTTTAACAGGATTATACTTCAGGAATGTTTGCTTTTTGACAATGTGGTTCATATCCCTTGGTTACAATACTTTAAAAAATCGTTTTAAGGAATTAGGAAGCCCAGGCTTATATTCTAACTCTGGAAGAATAACAAAAAAGGACTTTGCATGGGTTAAGCAGACTTTTTTCCAAAGATTGGCTACTGAAAGGGAAAATTCTGCCCTGACAAAACAGACCGTTCGGAAGTACGACCCTGGTTAAATCTGTAAGCAGATTAGAGCCCTATCTCCTCCAGAATATGTCTAACAGGCAACAACGTCTTTTAACATTTCTAAGGTTAGATATCTTTCACCAGCTTTTGTTTCCAAACTGGGTCTGGTACAAATTACCCCATCTGCGTGTTTGTAGTTGCGATATCTCAATCTGTGACTCCATGCATATTGGTATTATGTGTCCAATGTTTTCCCACTTATGTCAAAAGTATATCTGGCCTCTGTTGGTCCCGGCACACTTTAGGCAAATCAGACCAGTATATTGTTATTTACAGCTGCTAGTGCCACCAAGAGTATGTTTCTTTTAGCTCTATTTATTTTAACTGTTTTTAAACTGTTTAGATCAATTTACATCTGATATAACTAATTTGAAGTTTCATTTTGTATTGTTGCTGCCATACATGGAGCTGTTTACTTTTAAATCTACTGTTGTTTAAGTCTAGGCGGTGAACGCCTCTCCGCTCGCGGAGTTTGCGGAGATTTCCACACTCCGCGTTACGCAGAGCTTCCGGAGCTCCGCGCAGAGCGGAGTTTTTTCCCTCGCTCGCGTTCGTCAATGTCAAGTTGGCGAGCACGAACGTGGAAAATCAGCCTCCCTGTGAGATTTCTCAACGCAGGCGGTCAGATTTATCATTGCGAGTGGTCGCCTATGCTCGCGACCGCTTGCGTTGACAAACTGTCCTTTCGTGTTGAGAAAGCTGCCGCTCGAGTAAAAATCTACTCGAGGGGCAGAAAGGAAGCAGCGCCCACTTGCGCTGTGCATGGTGCCGTTCGCGATGATTGCACAGTGCAGACAAGCACCTGGCACTGAAAATCACAGCGAACAGCATTTATCCATGGCACTCCGCTGCTTGAGGAGCTCCGCGTAGCGCAGCGGATTTTTTTGCACTTCGCGGAGTTCCATGTAGCAGAACACCGCGAACTCCGCCCAAGCTTACAACAGCTGTATGTCCTGAACACATTTATGATTATCATAAAATCAAATAAAGTTTAATAAACAGTGAGATTGGTATTGAGTGGTATGGTTTACTGATTGAGTATTGTCCCTCCAGAAAGCGAACTACCAGCCAAACCCCTGGAGAGGTTCCAAGAAAGTTGATACCCCAAAGGGGTGGTTTGATTATGAATGTAAAGAGCAACAGAGAGATAGTGGAGAATTTAGGGCCTGATGTATAACCATTAGGAATACCAATTTCCTAATTGCGATTCTCTCCTAATCGCAATTAGGAAATTGGTATTCCTAACGTATGAATCTCTTTTAGTTTCATTAGCGATTTCTAGTGGGTCGCACATTGACCTACCTCATGCACATTAATAAAGTAGGTCGCAATTTGCAACCCATTAGGAATTGCAGTCATCACAGGGATAGTGGCCTGCTGAGGTCAGCAGACCACCATGTCTGTGATTGCTTTTAAATAAAGAAATCTTTTTTTTTTTAAATGCAGCCCATTTATTTTTAAGGAAACAAGTTGCGCTTAAAAAGAAAAAATGAAACTTTGCAGTTTCTTTTTTTAAGAGTAGGCAGTAGTCCGTCGGACCTAATGAACCCCTTCCCTTTTGAGAATGGGTTAGCACCAGTTTTAAACTGGTGGTAAAGTATTATTGTTTTGCAACCGGAATTAGGTCGCAAAACATTAATACATACCATTGTGTTTCAGTATTTGGAAGGGGCTCCCCTTCCAAATACCGAATAGGTATTTGGTAGCAAACGCAGATTGCGATTCGATAACAAGTTACCGAATCACAATTTGCCTTTTGTACATTGTAAAAAGATTCTTTTTGCAGTCGCAAATGGCCCAATTCTGTGAATCAGGCCATTTGTGATCGCAAAAGAGCTTTGCACATCTGGCCCTTGGAGGTGGAAATGAGTATCAAATACTGTTGAGTAAACAAGCATTTGCAATGCAATAGGTCTCGCGTTTGCGAGGGTTCCAGCTATTGGCATTGAAAATGATAATGCCTTTTATTTATGTGTTGGTTTTTAAATCAGATAAATTAAAGGCATTGTCATTTACGATGCCAATAGCTTAAACTCTCGCAAATGCTAGACCTATTACATTGCAAATGCTTGTTAATACGGAATGTTAGTATGCCACTTAAAGGGTCGGAAATGTCAATTATTTTAACTTTGTGGTGTTACATGTGTTCCAGGCACACCTCAATAAATTGAAGGGTTAATAAATGCCCCAACATCGAATTTGCAGAAGACTGTATACCGTCATAAGGAGAGCTTCACCCATAAGCGGCTGCAGTCACCCTGTCCCCACTTTTTAACTAGAAGAGAAGCTGGATCTGTGCCCATGCAGCCTGCAGGCTGCAATGTTGTCACGACCATGGACCCAGTGAAATTTAGGAGAAAATAAAACTATAGTTATGCACTGCTACAATTAAGACGTTAGTAGTGAACGTCTTAATTATAGCAGTGCATAATTATAGTTTTCTTTTCTCCTAACTTTCACAATGCGCGCAGCCTTCAAATACCAAGCAGTGGGGATGGAGGAGGCAGTTGCCGCGCTGGTATGCAGAACCAAACAAAAGCGGATGGCTGCCACATTCACAGGCGCGGCCCGTGGTAGGAGTGCCGGTCGGGCGGTGATGTGGGGCGGGGAGGGGCAGGGTGGGGGTAGTAAGCTACGGATTAAGGCCGAATACAAGTAAGTGAACATTTAAATAAATAAAACGAATTTCGTTGCGCGCTCTGCATCGCATTTGGCGATGCAGCGCTCACAACGAAATTCGTTTTATTTATTTAAATGTTCACTTACCTGTATTCGGCCTTAATCCGTAGTTTACTACCCCCCACACTGCCCCTCCCCCGCCCCACGTCACCGCCCGACCGGCACTCCTACCACGGGCCGTGCCTGCACATTCATGCAAGGACAGGGCGGGGCGATATTGAGCCCAGCATTGCAGCATGTCCGGAGCCCTCCGTGGACGTGCGGACTGCTGTTAAAAACAAAATTAAGTAAAGCACCTGAAATGTAAGCAGGAACAACATGGTTAGCGCTCGAACCTGGCCATATTACAATAAATGATGGCATGCAACGGACCGGTGAAACGTGCGTTCTTTCAAATAAGAAGCAGGGTGGAGGTGCAGGGAAACAAGCGAGCGTAAGAAATTTTGAAGCATATGGGCGGCGTTAATAAATAAAGGCGGCGTGCCAGCGGTGCTCATGCAGCTAAACCCAAAAAAACATAAGGAAGTGTGGCGTGCATCGCGCTGGTAAAAAAAAAAGCAGTTGCACTCGAACATAAAGGTGCAGTCACCATTATTGAAGCCCAAAAACATAAGAAAGCACAGCGTGCATCTCGGAAGAGCGTGTCCTGCCTGCAACAACAGGGAGGAGAAAACCATTTAAGCAAATAGTGCTCAGAGGCTGTAATCAAAGCCTACAGAGTAACAACACATGTAACAGGGGGTGGCCTCATGGGAAGTTACAAAATGAGACAAGGTGGTACGAAGGAGGGACTACTAAGCCTATTGACCAATAAAAAGCCACAGTTTACAAAGGACAATGACACAAGCCAATGAAAAATAAAGGCAGAGAGTGGGCAGAGCTTCAAATCCATACCTGAATACAGCATGCCTGCAGAGCAGCGCATGCGCTGCCCAGGCTCGACCTAAAAACTGTCCCCATAAGTATATTCATGTTCATATTCTTGCAGGTGTGGGAACTACCAGAACCAGGGAGGTTCCTGGGAGACACTGATGACTGTGGTGAAGAGGAATAGGCACGGCTGGGTGACTGTAAGGAAGTACATGACAGCCAAGCTTTTTATTACATGATGGCAGTTCGATTATCGATTGGAAATGAGACAGAACACTGGATATTTTCAAATGAATGACCTGGAGCAGCTGGACGAATGAGTAGCTTAAGAGTATGAGAAGGACCAGGGTCAACAGTGGACCAAGGCAGCCACATTCTTATATAGAAGTCAGAAAAGAAGTCCATTGAAATTCTATTAGCACCCAGTAGGGACAGAAAGCTAGAAAGAATAGGAGTTCCCATCAGGGCCAGATAATCAATGTGTGCCAAGATGCCAAGCTCCTGAACAGTGACTGTTGCTTTGGGCATGTCAAAAAGGGCCACATAAGACAAGAATGACGTGAGTGGATCTCCAATCTAATTCCCGGGATTGACAACATGTGCCATGTGAAAGAGGTCCAAAGTACTTTCCTTTTGGCAGAGACTACCTGTTACTGCTTGAAAGGAGGCTAAGCTCCCTGCAGGATACTAGGTGCTTAATTGCAGGAGCCTACCAGAGCTACAAGAGTTGTTTCTTGTTGGATGCTGCCGTAGGGTTGAGCTCTGTCAGGCCCTTACACATCTCCATGTAACCTGAATCTCGGAAACTCCCATTTCATTTACCATAAAACTAGCATATTTAACTAAAAACAGCTAACATTTTTAATATTTGATACTTTTATTTTTCATAAAAACGTAATCATTTGTGGGTGGTTCGTTTTTTTGCAAATGTTTTTTTTACACCTTTTACTGACTACGCTGGTGGGACTGCAACTGATAGCAGATGCGCAGCCCAAATACTAAGCTGTTCAGTGCTTCAAGGTTTTATAGAAAGATGGACTTCTGTTTAGGGAGTCCTCTGATCCTAAAGCTGGGTTCCTCACTGGATCCCAGGTGTTCTAAAGGTATTTAGGATACCGCTGCACCATGAAGCCAGGCAAACAAGGGGAAGGTTGCATCTCTTGTAATATAGGTCGGGTATGAACATACATACAGGTATGTTTTCAGGGCCTACTCAACCTGCTGAATGAGTGGGGTGAAAACAGGAGACAACAACGTTACTTTTATAATCACAAAATCTGAGACGTATACCTTCTTCATAACTGACTCTCAATCAATGTTTTTCCAGTTATTTCAATTTACTGTACACTAGCTTGGTTCGAAACAAGTACTTGTTTCGAACCGAGCTAGTGACACACAAGGTCTGAGAACGGAAGCTTTGTCTCTAATTTATTTAAATGTCCAGTAAATTGAAATAACTGAAAAAACATTGTCCGAGAGTCAGTTGTGAAGAAGTTATACGTATCAGATTTTATGATTATAAAAGTAACGTCTAGTCTCGAGTTCATTTCTCAATACGGGTTATCAAGAAACCTGACGGGTGGATATTGTATTTTACCATCTCTGATTTTATATTCTCAAATTCTACCAATTTATCGATTTATTCGGTACCGATATTGTTTTGCACATCCCGGTATAGAACGTTGGGTCTTGGGAAACAGAGGGAGCACATATCTTTCACCTCTGCCTTGACCCTACACAGTGATCATTTTAAATGTTTTAAGATTGTAATGAAGAAGGTGATGAATTATTGGTCTTTCACCGAAACACCGTGTCGACAGTTTTCTACAGTATTTTGCCTTAGACAAGTTTATGGGAAGTTTTTAATATGTTTTTAATATTGTGAGATATTCATTATTGTGGTTTTTATCATGTTTGATGTATAGGATTATGCATTAAAGTGACACTTCGTAAGTGATTCATGTTATACGCACCAGCACTTTTACATAGATTGTCATGATATATATTTGTGATCACTAATCTATGTTACTGAATAATAAATAAAAAAACAGATTTATATTTATATATTTATGTTGTATGATTTTTGTTTTTGAAATTTTATGAATAGTATTGCAAATTAATGTTCATTTCATTTTTTGATTGTGCTCATGATCATTATTATAAGAAACTTTTTTATATTTTGGGGAATTCTTCCTTTTTCCACATGAGCGTATTGGTTTTTTATAGCGCCGTATTGTTACATTCACTAGGTCAATATTCCAGTTGGGAAGGGAATCCGTAATTGTTGTTGTTTCAGATACCCTGTCTATTTTCCTTGTATTAGGGTAACTCCCTTGTGGTTTTAGTATTAAGTGAAAACAGGAGAGCTAAGGAGTCACTGAATACTGTTTCCAGAGGTTGGAGTTTCCTCTGAAAGGGTGGGGATTGTTATTGTCAATTGATTGTCCTTTGGACTCACTTATGACTTAAATGCGCATTCTATTCTTGACCAGCCCATTTCTTTTGAACTGCTCTCAATGGATTAATCTCTCTTAAGTACCCTAGGCTGGGAAATATGAAGTCACGCTGCATGTCAGCTTTGTAGGTTGTGTAAGGTAAATTCCCATTTCTCCATCTCATCCCACCACCAGGCCGCTGAATTGGTTTATCATTGCAAAAAAGTATTGTAAAGCAGTGTTTCCCAAACTGTGGGTCGCGGGCCAATTTTTGGTAGGTAGGGAAAGCTTGAACAATAAACAAAGATGCCTTTAAACTGTTTACTTTTTCACATTTACAGTGCTTTAACAACAGAGTCAAATGACAGGCTATGTCTTCTGACAAGTTGTTGCTTATTCATTTAACATAGGTTTGGTGTTTACTTTTCCGTCTCTGCAAAGTAAGATGAGTTTTTAAAGTGAATTATGTGACAATCTTGGGATGTCGGTTTTTTGCAACACACAATGTAAATACCTGTAAATTAACTGTATACATTCAGAAGTTAGGAAAGCAAAAAGGAAGGACTTTTTTTGTATTTCTGAAGTGTGCTGGAAACAGATTTTAACAGGATCGAAACAAATAAAGCCACTTTAATTAGTGATGCCCAAATGATAAATACTCACAGAAACCTCATTTCCACACATCATTTGAATTCTGTACGCTACATAGTTTAATCAGTATAATTGTGTGTCTTTGCGAAGCTAGTGGCCATTTTAATTGAGAATGTCCTTTCCGTAAATGACAGTGCGCTACCACGCAAAGCTTTACTTACATTCAAAACTCGCCCCTCCTCATGTTGATTAAAGGTAGGTGGGTCACAAATGTGGGTTGGTCTAAAACAGTGGGCTGTGACGCTAAAAAGTTCAGGAACTACGTTTGTGAAAAATTATGGTGGGAGAGGGGAATTCTCCTGCCGTGATTTAAGTTCACTCATTGAACAGTGCCACAGAGGTAGAGGATTTTGAACCAATTTGAACGTCTGGACGGTAACCTTATCTGTGGTCATCTTAATATGGTAAGCGAGGATTGAGACAATAACTTGGCATACACTACTCATGATATACTGAACTGTGTCCTGTGCCTTGCCTTAGGAGATAGATGGCCTAATTGATGCACAAGACAAACAATTTCAGGTACTGTCAAGAACTGAAATAATAGAAGAACCAGAAGGCAAGCTTAGAATTTTATCAGGTTAGTGGAAGTTCCCAATCCTGAACCTAGTTTGTTCTAGGGTCCCCATTGGGCTGAACACTGTCTTAAGAAAGGTCTGTGAGGTCATACACTTGGTTGACTTCAAGCACGTCTGGGTCTCCACACTGCATTCCACGTCAGTCAGCTCACCTGGTACCTCCAGATGGAGGAATCAGCAGCAATACTTCTGGTGACTGTCCATATAAAGGAGGAGGCTGTGCCCCTCCCTGAACTGTTACCGAGTCTGGTGCTTGCTGATTGAACAATACTTAGATTTTTAGGTTTGGGTGACACCCATGTGCTTCATTGGTTAGAAAATCCTTGGAGTTGTAAAGATTGGGTAAATCCAGTTTCTCTAGTAGTTCCAAGTCTGTACAAGTTGTAGTACGGTATCTAGGTCAGTGACGATATGGTAAGATTAGTGGCCAGATGACTGACGTTACGTACACACCTATTTTCCATTCCTGGACTTTGCTTTTACACATCATTGTTATCAGGTGTGCTGGTCCTCCTGCCTCAATTAAAAGGAAACAAGACTACTATAACTCCAAAAATGCAGGGATATGTAATCTGGTCAGTTGCTCATTCATGGTGAGCAGAGGACTCATGCCATGAGATTAAAAAGTCACTCAATATCCTTACCAAGTGAAGACACCAGCGCTATGCCAACTTGTGGGAAGCTCCTGACACAGAATTCATGCAGCGCAACTGTTGGACTTGGCCCTTTTTGGCTAAAGTTCCCTAAACTTTTTGCCTTCCCCCTAGACCTTTTTTCTGACATGGTGTTGCCAACTTAGATGCTTTGGGCACTTTGCCACTGCTGATCAGTGTCAAAGTGCAAGTGCTCCCTGTGTAAAGTGTAATGGTAATTGGTTGTCCATAATTGGCATGTTTGTCTTACTAGTAAAGTCCCTTGTAAAGTGCACTATGTGTGCCAGGGCTAGTAATACAAAGGCTACTCGTGGGCCTGCAACACGAATTGTGCCACCCACATAATTAGCCCCCCAAGAGAGAACTCAGGCCTGCCACTGCAGTGCCTGCGCGCAGTTTGCTAAACTGCCATGTTGTCCTGACAAGTGCACCACTTGCCAGGCCTTACCCTTCCCTTTCCCTGCACATCAGACACCCCTATAGTAGGCCCAAGGTACCCCCCTGGGCAGGGTGCAGTGTATGTGAAAGGTAGGACATGTACTGAGGTGTGTACCATGTCCTAACAGTGAAATACTCTCCATTTCGTTTTTCACTGTTGCAAGGCCATCTTGCCCATAGGACAGAATGGGGGAGGCTGTGTAATATGTTTCCAGCCTATCTTCCCATAGGTTTAAGATGGAGAGGTGAAGTTTAGTGTGCCTGAGCTCACAATTTAATAACACATCTTTTTGTGAAGGTGGTTTTTGAATTGTGTGTTTAGACACCACGCTTTTAGAAGTGGCTGGTTTTTTTGTTCTAACAATTCTGTGTGTCTCTGCCTGGTTGTGGATTGACTGTCTGGATTTGAATGTGATAGGATCTGGGAAATGTCTTGACCCAGGGAGGGGAGGTGAGACAGCAACAGGCTGACCTGCATCTGGAGTGTAGGGGGGAGAAGTAGCCCCTGGAGGTGAAGAGGCCTGGGCTGCTGCCATAAAACAAAGGCTCTATCTCCTGCTGAGTGATTGAAGATCCAGACCCCCACTATCAAAGGAAGAAGGTGTCACTGGCAGGGAGACACCTAGAACTGGTTTGGACAGGGGTCAGTGCCCCCTGAACACAAAGACTTCAAAGACATTTAGGGGTATAACTATGAGAGCTGAAACCCCTGGACTTTAGACTGAAATCCATATTGAAAAAGGATTGAACCTACTTGGTGCTCAAGAGGAACCTCTGCCAAAGAAGAACAGCTGAAGAGACTGAAGAGAAGGACTGACCCTTGCTATGTGTTCTGGGGCTGGCCTGCAGTTTGCTGGTTTGACTAAGGAGAGGGCAAGGGACTTTGCTGTGTGCTGTGTCCCCCTGCTTGTGAGGACTTTGCTGTGTGCTGTGTCCTGAAGTAGCGTGTCTCCAAGGGCCCGAGGAGAGCTGGCTCCCTGTTGCGGAAACTCAGGAACATAAAAGCTTCCAAGTGTGTCTCAGCGACGCTGTGTGCGTGTGCTTTTTGCAGCCTGAGCCCTTCGCAAGAACTGCCCCGTGATCGTGTGCACCCGGAGTCCAAGTGAGTCTCAGTGACGCTGTGTGCATGTGCTTCGTGCAGCCTGAGACCTTCGTGAGGATTGCCCTGTGATCGTGTGCACCCGGAGTCCAAGTGAGTCTCAGCGACGCTGTGTGCTTCGTGCAGCCTGAGACCTTCGTGATGATTGCCCTGCGATCGTGTGCACCCGAAGTCCAAGTGAGTCTCAGCGACGCTGTGTGCGTGTGCTTCGTGCAGCCTGAGACCTTCGGGAGGATTGCCCTGTGATCAGGTGCACCCGGAGCTCAAGTGAGTCTCAGCGACGCTGTGTGCGTGTGCCCTGTTGCAGCCTGAGACCTTCGTGAGAAATTGCCCCGTGACTGTGTGTCCCGGAGCAGTCTTGTTCTCTGCTTCGATCAACAGCGTGGCCAGAACTGCTGTGATCGTCATTGCCATCAGCCCGGACCGGCATCCCCAGAGGAGCTGCGGGAATTCACCGCCGCCGGCCCGAGCCTGCCTTTGCCAAGGAGAGACCTCCTACCATCACCGTCAGGGGGGTCCGAGTTCCACTGCCCAAGATCAACGAAGTCGCATCGGAGGCCCAATCCGCGAGGGGAGGAGAGGAGAGTGAGATCGCACCCCCCAGGTAACGCTCAGCGAGCGTGCGTGTGTCGCCGCCTGGGGCGGGGTGCGGGCTACGAGAGAAACGCTCTCGGCCTTTCTCATCTTTGCAGCGCGAGGCCCCGCTCAAGCCCGTATCGCGGCCCGTACTTGCCGAGGAGTGGCAGTACCGGCGCCGGAGTGTGGAGCTGCACTTTGTTTTTTCATCATAACAGTGTTGGGGGCATATTTTGGCAGTAGCTGACCGCGAGTCAGTAAGAGTGGCATAGAGACCATCCAGAGCACCGTGATCGGTGCCGAAGTACATTATTTTTGCATTATGAACTGCCTGATTGTTGCATTACGCATTGCATTATTTTTGCATTACGAACTGCCTGATTGTTGCATTACGCATTGCATTATTTTTGCATTACGAACTGCCTGATCGTTGCATTACGAATTGCATTATTTCTGCATTACGAACTGCCTGATTGTTGCATTACGAATTGCATTTTTTTTGCATTACGAACTGCCTGATTGTTGCATTACGAAGTGCATTATTTTTACATTACAAAGTGCTTGATTCTTGCATTACGAACTGCATAGCATTGCATTAGGACTGCACTGAATCATCAAGGATTGCTCATTAATACTGCAAGAACCGACCAGTGCGTGCTGGCCTGATAACCGGCAAGGTGAAATATTACAAATCCGCATAAGTTGGATGTTTATTGTGTGGTCTCATCGTGTATCTTTTCTTCTATAAACATATAATTGTTTTTTATGAAACTCGTGTGGAGTCCATTTGTGGTGTCATCACTGTGTCACTGAGAGCGTGGTAGCAAATACTTTACACATTTGCCTTGGAGATAAGCCTGGCTGCTTGTGCCAAGCTACCAGGGGGTGAGCACTAGTTATCTAAAGGTGTGTGCCTCCTTACCCTGACTAGAAGCAAGGGTCCCTATTTGGACTAAGGTACATACCTCAGCCAACTAGAGACCCCCGGTTCTAACATTGGTGGTCAGCGGTGTGGTATTTGTACGTGTATTTGCAAATTCACTCACAGTGATTGGTGTACATCACTAGTTTAGCGCAGACCACGACGCAACCACATATTGTGTTTTGATTTTTGGTTCTATTTTTGAGCGACCTTTAAGCCACACATCATGTCTCAGAGGAGTCAAGTAGCCAGTGAAGTTGCAGAATTGGAGTTCAACATTGAGGCATTGCTTACCTACAAAGTTGATCAATTGAGGCAATTCTGCAGAGCTTTGGGATGTCCCGTGAAAAGTAGCGCCACGAAGGAGGAGCTGCAAACGGCCTTGAGGGCCTGGTGGGAAGCCAAAGAGGCTCAGGAGACAGGTGATGTTGAGGTGGATGAGGATGACCCAGGGAATGGATTTGGTCCACAGGATTTGCCGGTGGAAGGACCAGCCTCAGGGGCTGGTAGTAACCATTCAGGGAGGAGTTTTTCCCCAGAGGAGCTGGAAGAAAACCAAAGGGTCAGAGAGCATGAGTTGGAGGTTTTAAAACTTAAGGCTCAAGCAGAAGAGAAAAAGCTGCTCATTGAAAGTGAAAAGCGAGCAGAAGAGAGCAAGAACGCTCTCGCCTTGGAAGAGAAGAAGATTTTTCTTAGCTCATGAGTTAAGCATGAGGGAACTGGACCTTAAGGCTAAACAGGCGGAGTCCAGTTCGAATGGTGGCAGCACACAACCAGTGCCAGTGGGTAAGGTGTACATTCCCAAAGACTTAGTGTGAGATTACCAAAGGGGTGATGATATTTATGCGTGGTTCACGGCATATGAGATCGCAATGAGGATGAATGAGGTGCCTGAGAAGCATTGGGGGGCGGGCCTATGGAAACACTTTGAGGCTTCAGGGAGAGATGTTTTACCACCTTTAAAGAGGGCGGGAACCCTGACCTACGCCAATATGAAGGAGGCTTTATGCCTCAGGTATGGGCTCACTCCTGAACAGTACCGGCAGAAATTCAGGAACTTCAAGAAACTGGAATCCAGTACTTGGGTGGAGTGTGTGAATGCGTACATGCATGCACTGGATGGTTGGATGAAGGGCAGCAAGGTAACTGATTGTAAGGGCTTATGCGATTTAATTAGTTGGGAGCACTTGAGTAGTCTGTGTGTTCCAGTGCTGCGCCAGCATCTTTTGGACAGTAAGCTGACTGATCCCGGTAAGCTTGCTGAAGAGGCAGACCGCTGGATCAGCACCAGGGTCCACAAGGGGATTGGAGGTACCACTACCAAAGGTGTACAGGGTCCCCCGCAGAAGGTGGGGGAGAACAAGGGTAACCACAAGGAGTTCTCTAAAGGGCCCCAAAGTAGTTCCCAGGCGAAAGGGTCTCAGTCCCCCAAGGCTAAGAGGCCCTGGTCCCCTAAGGGCAAGCGGGACCACAGAGGTCCTCCTACTTGTTACTTCAGTAAAGAGGTGGGTCACATTGCCCCTAAATGCCCCAAGAAACCACCTGCTCCCACTGGTGCCCCCACACCGGGTTTAGTGAGTGTGGCATTGGGGGAGGACTTGAGTCCTTGGAATGGGGAAGAGCAAGCGGTTATGACCCTGGTCTCATTAGGAGATCAAGAGATGGTCCAGGAAGCCTCTCTGCCTGAGAATACTAAGACGTACAGGCAGTGGGTGACCATCAATGGAAAGAGGGTGGAGGCTCTGAGAGACACCGGAGCCAGTTTGACATCTGTCAGGTGTCAGTGGGTGTCTGAAGAGCAGGTAATTCCCAATGTACTTCACCCTGTAGTTGCAGCAGACAACTCCGTGTGCCTCTGCAAGGTGGCGCTAGTTTCCTTTGAGTGGGGGGGGGAGGGTCTCAGGTTCCTTGAAGGTCGTTGTAAGTCCGTCCATGCCTGTAGACTGTCTGCTGGGGAATGACCTGGAGAGTTCCCCCTGGAAGGAGGTGGAGCGCCAGGCGCGTTTGGAGATGTTGGGTCTGCCTGAGTGGGCTTGTGTGACCACTCGGTCTATGGCAGCCAGTAAAAGGGTTCAAGATGACCTGGAGCCTGAAACAGTGGCTGAGGTGCCTGCCTTAAGGAGAAGAGGCAGGGGGCGTGGGAAACCGGCCCCCAAGGTTCCCACGGTCCAGGAGGAGGCAAACCTTGAGGGGAATGCCCTGGAGCCTACGGGGGAGCAAGTAGCTGAACTGGGGGACCTACCTGAGCTGACCGAATGGCAGCAGGAGGGAGGGCCCACCAGGGAGGAATTCTGTGAGGAGCAGAAGAAGTGCCCTTCTCTTGTAGGTTTGCGGCAACAGGCAGCAAACCAGGCAGCAGGTGATCAGTCCGGGTCACATTTGATTTACTGGGAGAATGATCTCCTATATTGCCAAGCCTGGGTCAGCCCGTGTGCTGGTGGTACCCCAGCGCTTCAGAGCCTTCCTACTGGGGCTGGCTCATGATGTGCCTTTAGCAGGACATTTGGGGCAGGACAAGACCTTTGAAAGGCTTGCCACCCACTTCTACTGGCCTCAAATGCTCAAGAGTTCTGATACTCATTGCAGGACCTGTCAGACTTTCCAGGCAAGTGGTAAGAGTGGGAGGAAGCACAAGGCTCCTCTCCAACCTTTCCTTGTAGTCAGCACCCCCTTTGAAAGGGTGGGCATTGACATCGTGGGGCCTCTGGATCCCAAGACAGCCATGGGCAACTGGTTCATCCTGGTCTTGGTGGACCATGCCACCTGGTACCCAGAAGCCATCCCTTTCCGGACAGTGACAGCCCCCGTGGTGGGCCGTGCACTGATGGGGATTTTCTCCCGCGTGGGATTCCCCAGAGAGGTGGTGTCTGACCGGGGTACTAATTTTATATCTAGGCATATGAAATCTCTGTGGACGGAGTGCGGTGTCACCTATAAGTTCACCACGCCTTACCCCCCCCAGGATGTATACAGCTACATGCTGGCCTTCAGGAACCAAACTAGGGGGGTCATTATGATGGCAGGCAAATCGCCACCGCCTGGCCGGCGGTGGCGATCCGCCCGCCATCACAACCTTATTTACCCCCCGCCATATTATCATGGCCGGGGGTATCGCGGCGGATGCAAAGTGCGCCGGCCCCTTTTCCGCTGGTCGGCAATCGTTACGATTGCCGGCCGGGCGGAACTGTGCACTAATATGGTGGCGGTGCCTACCAGGCACCGCCATCCATATTAGGATGGGTGTTCTCAAAGGCCTTTCCATGGCGGCGATGCCGCCATGGAAAGGCTGGCGGGAATTGCTTTGGGGGCCTGTTGCGGGCCCCCGCGGGGGTGGGGGGGTGGGGGCTGCACTTGGGGGGTACCTATGGTACCCCCTTACATTGCCATGCACAAGGTGGCAGGCACCGCGCGGTGCCTGCCACGTTGTGCATGGGAATGCACAACATGCCATTTTGGCATTGCGGCGGGTGCTGCTTACAGCAGCACCCGCCACAATGTCAAGATAGCGGAATGCGACCGCCAGGGTGGCGGTTGCATCCTAATCAGTGGTGCGGGACCACCGCACGTCTGGCGGCCGGTCCCAGCACCGCTAGGGTGGCGGGCGGAAGAAAGTCCGCCCGCCATCCTAATGGGGCCCTAGGCGTTTCCGGCAACTCGTTCAGGCGAATCTGGAAGCCAGCCAGGAAAAAATGAAACGGTGATATGACCAGAATGCCACTCTGGTCGAGTTTCAACCAGGGCAAAAAGTGTGGGTGATGGCCCCAGTGGAGCCCTGCGCGCTCCAGGATAAGTGGACTGGGCCTTATGAGGTGGTGGAACACAGGAGCGAAGTGACCTACCTGGTTGACTTACAGTCTCCTCGGAACCCTCTGAGGGTTCTCCACGTGAACCGCCTCAAACCCCACTTTGAGAGGTCTGAGGTGACCATGCTCTTGGCTACCGATGACGGGGCGGAGGAGGAGAGTGACCCTCTTCCTGACCTCCTGTCAGCCAAGGAGAAGGACGGTTGTGTGTGTCTCTGCCTGGTTGTGGCTTGTCTGCCTGGATTTGAATGTGATAGGATCTGGGAAATGTCTTAACCCAGGGAGGGGAGGTGAGACAGCAACAGGCTGACCTGCATCTGGAGTGTAGGGGGGAGGGGTAGCCCCTGGAGGTGAAGAGGCCTGGGCTGCTGCCATAAAACAAAGGCTCCATCTCCTGCTGAGTGATTGAAGATCCAGACCCCCACTATCAAAGGAAGAAGGTGTCACTGGCAGGGAGACACACAGAACTGGTTTGGACAGGTGTCAGTGCCCCCTGAACACAAAGACTTCAAAGACATTTAGGGGTATAACTATGAGAGCTGAAACCCCTGGACTTTAGACTGAAATCCTTATTGAAAAAGGATTGAACCTACTTGGTGCTCAAGAGGAACCTCTGCCAAAGAAGAACAGCTGAAGAGACTGAAGAGAAGGACTGACCCTTGCTGTGTGTTCTGGGGCTGGCCTGCAATTTGCTGGTTTGACTAAGGAGAGGACAAGGGACTTTGCTGTGTGCTGTGCCCCCTGCTTGTGAGGACTTTGCTGTGTGCTGTGTCCTGAAGTAGCGTGTCTCCAAGGGCCCGAGGAGAGCTGGCTCCCTGTTGCGGAAACTCAAGAACATAAAAGTTTCCAAGTGTGTCTCAGCGACGCTGTGTGCGTGTGCTTTTTGCAGCCTGAGACCTTCGTAAGAACTGCCCCGTGATCGTGTGCACCCGGAGTCCAAGTGAGTCTCAGTGACGCTGTGTGCGTGTGCTTCGTGCAGCCGGAGACCTTCGTGAGAATTGCCCTGCAATCGTGTGCACCCGAAGTCCAAGTGAGTCTCAGCGACGCTGTGTGCGTGTCCTTCGTGCAGCCTGAGACCTTCGGGAGGATTGCCCTGTGATCGTGTGCACCCGGAACTCAAGTGAGTCTCAGCGACGCTGTGTGCGTGTGCCCTGTTGCAGCCTGAGACCTTCGTGAGAAATTGCCCCGTGTCTGTGTGTCCCGGAGCAGTATTGTTCTCTGCTTCGATCGACAGCGTGGCCAGAACTGCTGTGATCGTCATTGCCATCGGCCCGGACCGGCATCCCCAGAGGAGCTGTGGGAATTCACCGCCGCCGGCCCGAGTCTGCCTTTGCCAAGGAGAGACCTCGAACCATCACCGTGAAGGGGGTCTGAGTTCCACTGCCCAAGATCAACGTAGTCGCACCGGAGGCCCAAGCCGCGAGGAGAGTAGAGTGAGATCGCACCCCCCAGGTTACGCTCAGCGAGCGTGCGTGTGTCGCCGCCTGGGGTGGGGTGCGGGCTACGAGAGAAATGCTCTCGGCCTTTCCCATCTTTGCAGCGTGAGCCCCCGCTCAAGCCCGTATCGCGGCCCGTACTTGCAGAGGAGTGGCAGTACCGGGGCCGGAGTGTGGAGCTGCACTTTGTTTTTTCATCATAACAGTGTTGGGGGCATATTTTGGCAGTAGCTGACCGCGAGTCAGTAAGAGTGGCATAGAGACCGTCCAGAGCACCGTGATCGGTGCCGAAGTACATTATTTTTGCATTACGAAATGCCTGATTGTTGCATTACGCATTGCATTATTTTTGCATTACGAACTGCCTGATCGTTGCATTACGAATTGCATTATTTCTGCATTACGAACTGCCTGATTGTTGCATTACGAATTGCATTATTTTTGCATTACGAACTGCCTGTTTGTTGCATTACGAAGTGCATTATTTTTACATTACAAAGTGCTTGATTCTTGCATTACGAACTGCATAGCATTGTATTAGGACTGCATTGGATCATCGAGAATTGCTCATTAATACTGCAAGAACCTACCAGTGCGTGCTGGCCAAATAACCGGCAAGGTGAAATATTACAAATACGCATATGTTGGATTTTTATCGTGTGGTCTCATCGTATATCTTTTCTTCTATAAACATATAATTGTTTTTAATGAAACTCGTGTGGAGTCCATTTGTGGTGTCATCACTGTGTCACTGAGAGCATGGTTGCAAATACTTTACACATTTGCCTTGGAGAAAAGCCTGGCTGCTCGTGCCAAGCTACCAGGGGGTGAGCAGGGGTTATCTAAAGGTGTGTGCCTCCTTACCCTGACTAGAAGCAAGGGTCCCTATTTGGACTAAGGTACATACCTCAGCCAACTAGAGACCCCTGGTTCTAACAGCGACACAAGCAGGCTCCGGGACACACTATTTTCTGCCCATCAGGGTCCTCTTCCAAGATAGACATCAGCCAGATCCATGCACCTCAGATGGGGGCCCCAAACTTGCCATGTTTTTACGAGGGTCATCTAATGCCCGATTTGACTTCCTTTTGCCAACAGCCCTTTAAATACGGGGAACAGCAGTGTCGCTGGTACGATCGATAAGCATGGGAAAACAGCTTCCAACATTCAATGTGGAGGTGGCCAAAAAGCCCCCTTAGCTGAAGGCGCCTCTCCTGCATTAGGTCCAGTTTCAATAAAACCTATGCCACTGTGCGTTCTTAAAAATATTTGGGTCCTGACATGACAATAAAATTAAACGAAAAAAACATGTAATTCATTCATCAAACGAGAACTCCACAAGTGCTAGCAACCTAATTACATGATTAAATAGTGTGAAGCAGAAATGATAACGTAACTTTTTAACTTGTCTTTTGAGGCTGTTCACTGTGGGCTGCTGTGTCTCACACGGTACCAGGCACTTCTCGCTGTTTCCGATACAAGAATTGCTCTGGGGAATTCAGAGAGCTACCAGGCTATGAGCACTTCTGTTTACCTGTAAACCGCGTCTTACCGATCTCATCGCCGTGCCCCATCCCGGCCAAGGTGAAAGGCAGCTCCGGGGAGATCACGGCAGGAATCCCCTTCAGCACAACCATGGTAAAACACCGCAAAACCCAGAATTGCACAAACCAGCAACCTAGGATTCCAACAACGTCCAGCAAGGAACTACCACAACATCGCGCCTAGCCCTTGCACACCCTATCCCGCCTCCTCCTGAACACCACACCTCCAGGGAGGAGCTGAGTAGGCATGCGTGTCCTTCAGGCCAGCAGAGTACGCATGACAGATACATCCAGGTACAAGAATGCGAGGGTAGCAAAACTTAGCACTAGCTGTACAGAGCGGTGACATGTTAATGTTAACATGCACATGGGTGTAGGAACTGTGGTGGTGCGGGGGATTCACCCCCTCCCCCGCAGATTTTGGAGGCATTAGACACAGGGTACAAAGGTGGGGGGACAAGTGGGACAAACAACCCTGAAGTTTAAAAAGAGACAGTCCCTGTTTAAACGTCACTCCTTTTCCAGTCCATTATCAAGGGTAGGGGGGCAGGAGCATGTTAAACAGGGACAACGGGAGGGGGGTGGGAGCTAAGGGAATGCCGACAACAGGAGGGGGGGGGGCTGGTTGCAAAGTAAAACACAACAGGAAATTATAAAGCAAGCCCAAGCAAAAGGAAAAGTAGTGCAGTAACAAAACATATGGCATGTATGGAAAAGAACCATGTAGCAGGGGCAAACGCCTGGGCGGAAACAAAACAGCCACAAGGCGGGACAAATTTACTGTATCCACCAACCAAAAGTATGCCATTTAGAAAGGAGGACTAAGTAACCAATCACAAGCGGTGGGCATGTGGTGGGTGTCTTCTTACTTCACAGAGCCTTTACAGCGTGCCTCGCAGAGCAGCGCATTCGCGCTGCCTCTAGGCTCGACCTAAAAAGAGAACATTTTATGAGACTCCTAGAAGTAATATGCAGGAAGTTATATCAGAGAATAAATCCAAACTTTTTTAGTACATGGTAAATAGTGAACTTGTCATATCACCATCAATTTTAGAGGCCCAAGTGACTGAAAACCAAAGGGAAGAATTTATTACGCACTTACGTAACACTGATGGCTAAAATGACTTTGATCATGTTGAAGATTGCGTGTCAAATAATTGATTAATTTTATTCCAGGGCACAGAGATAATCTCTGAAATAATAAGTAATATGAAACCATCAGGTGCAGGGGCCATGGACAGCCTGCCTGCTATACTATTAAAAGCTATTCCTTTGTGGTGGGCAGATGTACCTAGCCATTTTTTTAAAATGGTTTTCTTTGTCAGGTTCAATTTCTGACTCATGGATGGGAGCAAATATAAATCCTATCCACGAGAAGGGCTGAAAGGGTAACACGACAAATAATACACTGATCTTCTTTCTTGATATTACCTCCAAAATCTATCCCCTCACTTTGTTGAAATATCTTGAATCGTGGGCCTTTAGGTCAGAAATGATCCCAGAGGAGCATGGGGGTTTTTAGATGAAATTACTTCACAATTGATCAGTGCTTTGTATTGTGTGGAGCATTAAGGAGGTCGACAATAAAGACTGACAGTCTTTGCTGCTGTTTTGTCGACTTCTGGGCTGCGTATGATCGGTTCATCCTGGGGGAGAAATTACGCAGATGGTGTCACTTGGCATTTGCTGTCTATTTTCAAGAAATTGCATTCTAATAACTGAGTTCAGGTTAATTTCAATAGATCAGGTATATTGTCAGAAAAAATTCCAGTGAAGACCGGACCAAGGCACTTCTCCATTTTAGTTTTTGGTTTTTTTCAGATTTACCAGCTTCACCAACACATGCAATTTCTTTCCCTCCTAAAATAGGGAGTTTCCATGTCCATTGCCTCATGTATGCCGATGACTTAGTCATAATGGTCTATACACCTGTAGGCTTTCAGTAAAAACTCCATGCTTTGCATTTATATTGTGTACTGAACAAACTCATTGCATATGTTGGGAAAACCAAAACTTTGATTTTCTCAAACCGTTCAAAGAAAATTACCTGATACCTAAATAATGCTCCTTTAGAACAGGCTAATGAGTATAGGTACCTAGAACATTTGTTTGCAAGCAATTTAAAATGAGAGAAAAATATAGCAAACCTAAAAGTTTCATTCTTGGCAACAGTAAATGCTTTGAAAAGGTTTGATTTACATTTTTGGTATTCACTTGAGTCTTGAAGAAAGGCAGTTTAATGTGCTCCTATTCCACAGGCACTTTATGGAACAAATTTGTTGAGCTTGGACCACAGATTTGATTGGGAATCCATAAAGTGCCTTTCTATAAAGACACTCTTGAGCCTCCCCAAAAATACAAGCAATTAGGCAGGAGCTGGCCTTGATTCCTGATTTTTTACTGACGCAATCTCGAGCATTAAGGTTTCTCTTTTCTGTCAAACGTTGTTATATTGAGGAAAATCTTTGCTCCATGATGTTGAGGAATATAATGTTTCGTACTGATGACTTTCTGCAGTCTATCTGTGAATTTATCGGTAACACCAAATTGGGAATTGACATCATTAAGGTGGGTGACACAGTACCACTCTACAAATTAAAGAATGTTCTTAGAAATCACTGTATTTTGAGATAGATTATATTTAGGGCTCCAAGTTTTCAGTTTTTACAGATTTTATAGACAAATACAGACAGAAAACTATTTATTTTTCTATCTGTATTTATTTTTAAATTCAGCAAAATACGGAAAATAGGCCTTCCTTTGATGATTTTAGCTACAGTCAATCATGAGTGCCAGATCAGTAGGTCTACAGATTGAGAGGTAGGGGAGATGAAAAAAGACAATAGATTGCCTAATCAAGCTTAAATAAGTGCAGATCTACAGTTGTTTATGCTATTCTACAATAAGAGCGTTTTCAGATAACTTTATTGCATTGTATAAGTCTGAAATCTTCTGGACATTCAAATGCGAGTATACATCTATCTGTTAAATAAATGTGGAAAAATACGCATTGCAGCTTTTATACAGAAAACATAATAAAAATGGATAAATACAGAGAAAATTAGCAAAAAATAAATATGGATAAATGCAGACGGAAATGTCAAAAAAATAAATACCATAAAACCGGAAGCGCTAATTATATTTAGAGTAGAAGCACACAGTAGACCATTCGATCAGACGCCTTGGTGATGTTGAAACCATTCCCTACTTGGTTAAGGTTCCAGACAGATGGATAAGGAATATTATTCCCCCTTTTTGTGTAGGTGTTGACCCTGGCAGGAGAAATCTTGATGTAGAGTCACTAAAAATAATGGCTACTGTATTAGTGAAATAAAAATGAAATATTCATTAGTACATCTTCTTTTAGACTATCCTCTCTTTTTGAATGAGAGGAAAAAGGTTCTCCGTCCAGTATTAAACAAGCATTTGCAATGCAATAGGTCTTGCATTTGGGAGAATTAGAACTACTGGCACTGTAAAATGAAAAAGTGTTTTACCTACGTGTTTTGGTTTGCAGTGCAGTGGCCTTTGGGACTTTATAAGTGTTTAGCGATGCACTTTCTAGCGTATGTAAATAAATAAATACATACAAAAGATACACAGGATCTGACCTTGTGTAATGTAATGGGGGGGAGGGCAGAGAAAGAGAGGCAACAGAAAACCAGAGAGAGAGAGCCAGGAGGAAGAGAGTGTAGGAGACACACTGCACATGTCTTGAGCTGCAGTAAGACATCTCTGGCAGTGACACCTAAGATGATCTCTGAGAGTGGAGGGCGGTGGGGTAATAGAGGGAGACGTGAGGAAGGGAGAGACTAAAATAAAGATAAGGAGAGACAGCACAACTGTGAAAGTGTCCCCACAAAGCGCATCCCGGCCCCTGCAGGGTTAGGCGAGATAGCAGAACAGAGAGAGAGGGCCGGGTAAGAGAGAGCAGGGAGAGGATAGGGAGCGAGCAAGGGCATGCAAGGAACTGTAGTGAAATATCGCTCAGTGACATATAGTCCTACAGCAAGCTGATCCCTGGTGTTTGGAGGGGAAGGGGAGTGGCGACTACAGACAGATTGAGGGGGCAGTTGAGGAACGGGCGGGATAGGGTCTGAAACATGCACTTAAAACCATAAACAAAGCCTTACCTCGCTGTGGAGTTCCGCTTGCCTGAGGCACAACTCCACTGCTACAACACGGACAACAAAGGGGAGCAGCATGGAGTGCATGCTGTGATGTTGCCTCCTATGTTGTTCAGCTTGCCTGAGGCGTGGACGTCGTGCGCATTATAATGAAAAAAATGGCTTTGTGAAAAATGTAAATGCGCCGTCTGTGAGGCTCAGTTCAAAAAGTGAATGCGGCTGTATGCTTCACATGTAATGCCACAGAGCATTGAGAAGGCTGAGACTTGAAGAGTTCTCTTCTCCACGCGTTTGGAAACCTTGATTAACGTTCAGTTTTCATGTCAGGCGCCAAAGTTGATTGTGTTTCCCTTTTAATTATTCAAAAGGGAACACCATCAGTTTTTCACCGGGTTGGGTGTTTTTAAACATTGAGTTTGAATAGCTATGCAATAAAAAATCTAACATACTCTTTTCCTTTTTTAGGTTACATTGATTGACCACTTCAATTTTAGAGTTTATGCTTACCAAGCAGTACTACTGCAGCAAGATAGGATGTGAGCCCTTATTTTATTAATTTCTGTAGGACTTCTGTCCACCCCTTCTCTCGACCTTCAACAATGCACCGTGCCAGATGTCACAATTTTATTTACGCTGAAGGTGCATAATAACTACCATGCTTTCTTTGTAATGCAGCGCTTCACACCAGTCATCGGTCTCCTAAGCAAACCCGCAAGTACCGTCTAATTGGTAGGCATTTAATCGACCTCGGAAGGATGAAAGCTTAGTGGACCTAGACTGGAGGCTCAAAGCCACCATCCAGGATCGTGGACGACCCAACTGCGTCCCCTCCATATGAGCCTGAGTTGCCCGCAAGTCATCTCACTTTGAAATTAAAAGACTGGCGTGTATACAATCACAACAACATAAAACCAGGATTTGCATAGCGCTGCAAATTGCCAGTGAGGGTCTCATGGAGCTGAATTGTATGCGCAGGGGGATTAGTTGGGTTCCCCAGAATCACAGGATGTTGATGCCTAGACTCGAACCTGGTTCCTGCTGGCTTCTAGGTCAGCAGCTCAAGCCTTTATGCCATATCCTCTCCCTAGTAGGGATATCTAATTTTAAACGAAGAAAACTGTTTTCCTAAGGCAACAGCCTTGAAAGTCTAGGGTCCATAACAAGATAGCCCCTCATGATATGGCCTCTTCGAACAACTTTCCCCCCTAACGCTGTACTGCCCAGGTTAAATCTACCAAAGGGGATGATGGACGGAGCGTTAGAGCAAATCAAACACTCACCCCCAGTCAACTGATCTGGGTTTAATCCATCATCATTCTTTAGCTCACTCCACCACCCCAGTTCAGACATGGCCATATGCAAATCAGTCTGACCCTGTGCCTCATGGGAACAGTCCAGCCCGAACTTCCAAGCCATGTCTTCCCTGGACCGGAAAAAAGCATCCTGGGACCGGTTTCTGGCTATTCAGCCGTCATCAGCCAGGCTAGCTTGAATCCAGTGGCAAAGTGAGCAAGGGACCCACGTCTGGGCATACCCCGCCAACTTAGGGCGAACAAAGCGATACAAAGGGGATGATGGACGGAACGTTTGAGCCAATCAAACACTCACCCCCAGTCAACTGATCTGGGTTTAATCCATCATCATTCTTTAGCTCACTCCACCACCCCAGTTCAGACATGGCCATATGCAAATCAGTCTGACCCTGTGCCTCATGGGAACAGTCCAGCCCGAACTTCCAAGCCATGTCTTCCTGGACCGGAAACAAGCATCCTGGGACCGGTTTGGGTTCAAAACCCTCATCAGCCAGGCTATCTTGAATCCAGTGGCAAAGTGAGCAAGGGAGTGAGTGTTTGATTTGCTCTAGCGCTCCGTCCTTAGTTGGCAGGGTATGCCCAGACGTGGGTCCCTTGCTCACTTTGCCACTGGATTCAAGATAGCCTGGCTGATGAGGGTTTTGAACCCGAAACCGGTCCCAGGATGCTTGTTTCCGGTCCAGGGAAGACATGGCTTGGCAGTTCGGGCTGGAATGTTCCCATGAGGCACAGGGTCAGACTGATTTGCATATGGCCATGTCTGAACTGGGGTGGTGGAGTGAGCTAAAGCATGATGATGGATTAAACCCAGATCAGTTGACTGGGGGTGAGTGTTTGATTTGCTCTAGCGCTCCGTCCATCATCCCCTTTGGTATCGCTAGGTTAAATCTACGGCGTCACCCACTGGCACAGCATTGGATCACTATAATACCTGCAAGACTTGGGCGATCGCTCTGCTATTTTTAGACCCTGCCGGTGGCGTAAAAATAAAAGTATAGCATGTAATGATGAGGCACGTTTATTAATTACTAGCACCCTAGCTCTGCTTAGCCGCTTCCCCACCTCCTAATGTAATAGGTTTCAGATGGGAGGCCCAGGGCAACCCTGGAGCTGTGCCAATATCACGGATGACATCACCGTACAGCCTGGCTGAAAAAAAGGTGTTAAGCATGTACACGAAAGACGCAGAGCCAAGGCCAGTATTTGAAACAGGCCCCCCACCTACCAAGGGCTGGAGCTGTCCTTACCTTTTAAACCATTTTAAGGCCTCGGAAAGTAAGGGGGATATGGACACCACAAGACATACTTCTCCCGTTGGCCTGCTTCCCTCCTAACCAAGAAAAGGAACCGCCGCTGCCTCTACTCATCAAACCTGCTACAATAATGGTAAAATACAGGCACTCTGTAGGATTATGGATGGTACAGGAAGTGTGTACTATCACATTGCAATTTACTGATAGATTGATTTGAACTCGCAAACTGCAAGCTAAATAGATAGAAAGCCAGCACATAGTACTCCAAGCAACTTGCCGGCTTGATACCAACCGATACCATAGGTGACACCGGAGCCTTACACCAGGTCTGCTGCACTTGATGGTCTTCGGAAACATCGCCGTGCATCCCACTGCCGGCTGGCCAAACCCCTCCGGAAATGCTGGTTGACTTCTCGGGATCATGCTGCTGCCATCTCAGCGAGGAGCACATGAAAGTAAAGAGAAAGTCAAACAATAGGTGTTTGGTTGTGGACAACGAACAAGTTACTTACCTTCGGTAACTATGTATCTGGTAGAGACACAGTCTAGCCGTAGATTCCTTAACTTAGAATATCCCCAGGCATCAGACTGGATCCGGAGAATTTTCAGCAGTACCTCTGCGTGCTGGGGGGCGGTGTCGCGTGGCTCCGTCCTGACGTCGTCCACTTATATGACGTCAATGGAGCCATATAAGTCCCTCCCGGCGCGCTGACGTCAGTTTTCTACTGTGTAACTTTTCCGCGCCACAATGCGGAGCCACAACAAAAACTGTGAGAGTGTGGGAACAGTGTGCCAAAAAAGATCAAAAATCTTTGAAACAACAATGACAAGGAACACAGAATGATGAGAAACATCCCACCTGCATGACAAAGAAAGAGTTCTTGATACTGTAAGGGACTGAAGGGAAAGAACAGAGTACTCGTCCCTAGAAAAAGTCTCGCATCAGCGAAGGTCCATGTCCCCCTTTGAGGCAAAAGGGCATTGGAAAAGAATACTATAACAAACAATAGGCAGTCTGCAACCACCGGATGTAACTGTAAGGGCAGCAAGACTGGAACAACATGACTCATGGAAAGCGACCACATTTCAGCAACAGAGAATGTGCAACCATACACTCCATAAACGACCTATTGACTGGAGCACAGTCAAATAGACCCCCAAACCAATTGACTGTAGCATAGTCAAGAAGACCCCGAAGTAATGGGTAAAAAGACAGATGAGGGTGGAAGGGAGGGTAGAAGAACATGAGTAATCCCCACACTGGCGAAACAGGGTGGAGCATGGCAGGACATAGAAACCCACCACCCAATTACGAGAATGGGTGAGGAATCAACAGATTGAGACATCCAGCCCCGGAAGGAGGTGAAGGAGACCACCCCGCAGGAAGACAAAGGCCACCTGTAAGGTGGGGAGCAAGTGGGTAGAACCCAACCTGAAAAGGTCCTCGCAGAACGGGGAGGATGGGTGGGTGTTAAGGAATCTGCGGCTAGACTGTGTCTCTACCAGATACATCGTTACCAAAGGTAAGTAACTCGTTCATCTGATAGAGACATCTAGCCGCAGATTCCTTAACTTAGAATAGATACCAAAGCCATACCCCATTGGAGGAGGGTCTACGACTGAAACCCACCAAGTTCCAAAGAGAACTAATCCGTCAACAACATTGAATAAAAATCGGTGAGGACAGCAATGCCAGCGCGGCCGACACCAGACCCATGAAGCTCTGTAAGGGAGCATTAACAAGGGGAGGCAAAGGCACCATAATCCGTCAGAGGATGGAACAAGACCTCCCTCGTCCAGACAGGGATGAAGGGAAACGCTGAACCAGAAAAGACAGTGCATAATGGGAGAAATGATATAAACTCCCACAAAAAAGAAGTTAAATGGAGTACCGGATCCCATGGATCCGCAAGAGACAAAGTCCCAGAGAAGGAACAAAACAGTATGACAGCAACAGAGCATACAAACTGAACATGCACCACAGTGGATGCCAAAAATGACATGTGAGGGGACAGATGTCACCATGCAGAGATATACAGAACCATGACTACCGGAAGAGACATGTGGATACACATAAGGAAACAGTGTGTACCGTGAGAACTACACCACACGTATGCAAAAGCCCAATGAATTGTAGCGTCAACAGAATGCATGCGTCAACAAAGAGAGACGGGCGCATCACCAGGTAGTCAACTAGCCAACCGTACCCAGAGATACAATGGTGAAGGGAAACCAGCAGAAGCCGAGGACACCCAGAGGGCTCGCTCCCATGAGAGAGAGAGAGAGAGAGAGAGAGAGAGAGAGAGAGAGAGAGAGAGATGGAATCTGGGGCAAAAACCCCAGACACTAGGGCAAAGAAAAACCTAGTAGGCGTGCTCTCTCGCGGTGTGTTTACCTCATGACATCTATACATATAGAAGTAGATGTATATATGAAAAAATTGTGAAAAATGAAAAACAAGAGGCACCAATGGCACCGGTGTGAAGCATAGCAGGACAAAAAAATGTCAAGACACTCAAAAAGCGACAGCGTCCCCCTCGTCGGGGAAGGAGCCCTGGTCTCCCGCGTGAAAGGCAGGGACACTGATCACTACACTCACGAGGAATGAGTGAGAGAGACACATACATAGATTTGCCAGAAAAATGTATATATAGTCATATACAGACTGTATAATGACAATGAGTATCCGGAAGAAGAATACTCGCACTGTAAGCATGTATCAAAGAAAGCAAGATTGCCTATATCTGTGATTGGGAATCCACAATCAGTGAAACACTTGGATTTGAGCACACAGCCCGTGGAGTAAGAGTCATAGACCGTAACCACTGGGCCACAGTGAGCCATAAACATCAGCAGAGGTCAGGAGCAGAAGTACCTAAACCCCTGCGTGACAATAAGCAGAGGGACCGGAGTCCCTGCCAGTAAAGTGCACAAGGAAATAGGGCACAAGGCAACGCGCAGCAGTGACGTAGCTGGCGGAAACTCCACTGCCCATAGGCAAAAACCAGACAGGGTCTGAGCCATGACAGAAGACGTAAGCACTGCCCCACACCAGGGATCGAAGAGTAGACAATACCACCAGAATAGAACGCAGACAAGACAGGGGCACAAGGTATACCGCCGGCACCCTGTGACAGCGAACATACACAGTGTTTACTCGCATGTCGAGTCCGCACAGAACATGGAAGAAAATGTTCCGGAGCGGAACAGAACAACATGCCCCCAAGGGACACTTGCTTACATCTAAGACAGGAAACGTAGGCCAAAAGAACACTGCGAAAAGCTGAAAGAACACGCTGGGGAGAGCCAGGCGTGGCAGAATCCCAACAACACTGTGGGGAAGTTTGCATCCACAGAGGCAGGAGAGAGCTACGGACCAACCGTAGACGACAACGCATAAGCACCCGGAGAGACCCACACCAAACCTGTGGGTCTCACCAGAGGGGATGTCCTACAACAGTAAGAAGAGTCCCAGAGGGACAGAAGATAACTACTCTAATAAGACTCGGCTGGAGCCTTCGAAACTTCCCGTGCAAGGAAGAGCAGCTATACCATAGCCAACGAATACCCCACATAGGGTATGGCAGCTCCCTACAAAAATCAAGGGACACCTCTTGAGACGAGCTCGTAGACAGAGGACTCAAAAAGAAATGCAGAAACAGCTGGCCATCTGTACCAAATAAGGACAACAAAAAAACGCTGAATAGCCGTACAGGCCATCCGGGAAAGAACGTCTTGAACCCATAGACGTATACCAGAAAAAGTTGTGACAATACTGCAACTAAAAACCCAAGTCCGCAACAAGGACTAGAAACCACGGAATTCATGGAAACCCAGACATGAGACGTTGGACCGCTGAGTCAGCATGACTGTCAAAAAGGGTGACGCCATCAAAGGGCAAATCCCTAAGACGCTCCTGAACATTTCCAGGGAAACAGCCATCGCGCAGCCAGGCATGGCGACGCAGAGCAACTAACCTGGCCATAGCCCGACCCACAGAGTCAGTGGTGTCCATGGCCGACCAAATGGAAAACTATGCCATTTCCCGGCCATCATGAAGTAACCTATCCAGGTCAGTTTGAGGGTCCTCCGGAAGAGATGGAAGGAGATGCTCGACTGAGTCCCAAAGGGCAGAAGTAGCCCGTGCAAACATGCAAGACGTGTTCAGGGATCTAAGGCCCGCACTGGTGGACGCAAAGTCATGGCGGCCACATGATTCCAACCATCGAGACTCCCAAGTGGGAGGGAGCAACAGAGATGGGGCGGAAGGCAGCGAGACTGAGGCTGCCTGGACTACAAGCCCTTGAGCCCTAGGATGAAGGGACTAACAGACAGGGTCATCTGGAGCCGGGCGATGTCGATGTGCAATAGCATGATCCACAGGGTCTCCCGAAGAGGGTCTCACCCAAGTCCCAAGAAGAATGTCATATAAGGACTCGCCAAAAGGCAACAAGGGCTCCACCTCCACAGTGCCCTGGTGGAGTAGATCCAACAAGGGATCAGAAGGCAGAGAGACTGAGGGAGGCTGCATCTGTAAAATATCTGCAGCCTTGCGAGCAGCCCTTGCAAATGCCACACTAGCCACCGTGGCCATTCTAGGTGGCGACAATAAGTCATCCGTAGGGGACGGTAGTAGGCTAACCCGTCCACCAAACTGTGGAGGCTCCGTAGCCCGATAGTGGCCAAGGACCTGCCAGTGCATCGTGGGCACCTGCTCCGAGGAGCAGCGAGGCAACCCTGGTGGTGGTGAACCCTCAGGGGCGTCATCCTCTTCCACCAACAGAGGAGCAGCAAGGGATGGCACTGGCGTCGACCGACATCGAGACCGCATTGTCTCAACGTCGACGACCACCGAAGAGGACTCGTCCGGCCGGCGTTGGGCCGGCGTCAACTCGACCTCCACCGAGATGGGAGAGGAAGGGTGTCGACTTGGAGTCGAGCACCGCACTGCAGCCACAGCCTGCGTCGGCACAGGGAGCCTCACAGGGAGCCTCACAGGGCTGTGCGGAGACACCACAGGAGAGCTTGACGTCGGAATGGGATGCCCCTCCGGGCCATGTCCTGATGTCGCAGCGACTCCAGAGCCGGAGTCAGGACACTCGATCAGCGCCGAGGGCGAACCCGCTGGCGAAGCCCCGATCTGAGCTCCTACCCCCTCTGTGGTGCCCGAAGGCACGCCAGGAAGAGGGGGTGACCCAAAGATGGGCAGCAAGGCCCGAGAATAGGCCTCCATCTGGGTCCTAGTCACCCCAGTACCAGGAAATGGTGGGTAGGTGGGGGTCGACTACTGGGGACCCGTGAAGACCGGGAGCAGCGGGCCCCGACGTCACGTTTATGTGAGGTTGATGACCTCTGTGACTTCTTCTTGTGCTTACCTGCGTCAGGTGAGCGGCGTCTGCGGGAACTACTCCGTGACCTGACCCGAACCAACGCCCCAGCTCGAGAGGGAGACCGGCAGTGGGAGGACTCCGAACGGGACATCCAGGTGGTCAATAACTTCATCCGACGTTCCCGCAGGGACTTCGGCTTCAGCTGCCGGCAGGCGTCGCACTCCTCGGAGTCGTGGTGCTCTCCCAAGCACCACATACAGATCACGTGTGGATCCGTCGCTCATATCTGCCTCGTACAGGACTGACACGACTTGAAGCACGAAGGCATCACACACTGTTCCCGGATGCTAAAAGGCGTCGATAAGGCCTGAAAACAGAAACAGGCTGGAGGAACCGCTTCTCCTGGATCCGCGTTGGGACGCGGAAAAGAAGGAAACTGATGTCAGCGCGCCGGGAGGGACTTATATGGCTCCATTGACGTCATATCCATGGACGACATCAGGACGGAGCCACGCGACGCCACCCCCCCGCGCATAGAGGTACTGCTGAAAATTCTCTGGATCCAGTCTGACACCTGGGCATATTCTAAGTTAAGGAATCTGCGGCTAAATGTCTCTATCAGATAGAGCTATTTCCTGCTCTATCATAAGCACTACATCCATTATTATGCAAATGGTAGTCCCCTCCACCTCACCGCAAATGGAAAGTGCGGCGGACGTAAATCAGGTGTGACGCTGATGCAGGGAAACACAAGAAGAAGAAAAGTAGTACCCAAACGAAGACATAAATACCTAAAGTGCAAGGATGTAGTAGTTGGTCGGTGCTGCATGGAGAAAACCGGAATCGAGAAGGAGGGACAAAGGCGGATGATTGCCCATTGGCAAGCAAGTATTTGTAAAGGACACTAACCGAGACAAATAAAAAGCAGTCAGCAAGCAATGGGTGGAGTTCAACTCCTGAAGCATACATAACAGGTTGCTAAGCGACAGCGCAAGCGCTGTACACTCGACCTAAAAAGTATGGCATTAGAAGATGAAGAGGCACAAGTAATTCTATGTTCAATGAAGCACTTTGACATTGTTATCAAAATTGCAACGTGTATTACTTCGATAGAGATGAACCCATTATGGCAAAATATTGCAACCCTGCTAAGAATCTTAATTGATCCATTTACTGAAGATCCTGATGTTTTATCAGGGTTATGTGCAATATTATAATTTGTATATATCTTTTTGAGTATTGGTCGATTCTCTCTTATAAAATAAATTGTTTTAAAGGAGTGCTTAAATCAATGAGGTGGATCTCCTTTTGGGCTTGTGGTGTATTTTTTATAAGTAGAGACAAAATTATATTCAGAACCATTTTAATGAATATTTGTAAATGTGTAAGTTATGTTAGTTTGTATATTTTGTCCTTTGCATTTCTATAAGAATTTATTTTAGGAAATTAGTGGTTTACACACTACATACAAGAGAGGTTTTATTATAGCGCACACCCTGCGCTGATCTATTTTAAGGTGCTTTCAAATGTGATGATGAAGGAAAAGGATGTATAGTAAAATAATGAATTGCCTAGGAGTACACAATTTGGTCAAGAGGGGAAGCTGGGCTTGATGCCAGGTTTCCTGATCTTACATTATGCAATTCACTCACTAGATGAGTAAAACTTTTCATCTCCTATTGTTCATCAGAGGTTCATACTTTAATTTTAATTCGTTGAGGAGTTACATGTTTAACCTTCACTGTGGAATGTTTGTTGCGTTTTGTTTCCACTCCAGGTGTGGACAAGGCCTCATTAGATAGCATAAGGGAGTTTGGTTTTAATAGATAGCAAGGCATGAGAAGACTGATTCAGCAGAGATAATCATGGTAACGAATGAGGAGAGGGTTTCTCATGGGGGAGAAGAATGGTCAGGGACAAATGTAGTTGTGGCTTGTTAACGTGGGAAATAAGGTGATAATGTCTGATTTGTGCTGGGAGCCTGAAAAAACACTGAGAAGGAAGAGTCCCATGGTATCATCTACATGGAATGCAACTAGTGTTATATTGTGTTTAGTGAGGGAGAGACTCACTCTGTCCCTTCTCTTCTTAGGGAATACATCTTGAGACTTGTAGAGTGCAGACCTTTGCTCCTGCATATGTGCGTTTAAGCTGCTTTAGCTAAATGCTTGGAGTGCTTCTACTGAAGACTTTGGCAGCTGACACTTTTTTCTTCTTTATTCTTATGCTGAAATCAAATGCTTATTAGAATAGTTGGTCCTCGTTAGAGTAGTATAGGGAAAGACAGGACTAAAGCTTTCTTATGAAAACTGATTGATGCAATTTAACTCACAATTCTTTTTCTTCATTTTCTGTTTGACAATGATTGAATTGGTAGTATTTTTCCTTCTGCATAGAGTAAATCTCTTTATGAGATTTGGTCATGTTTTAATTGTCTTGTACTTCTATACTCTCATGCTGACATTGAAATATGTAAACTTATTTTTGAATTTATGAGTAAAATCTCAGTAATCCCATTTTCAGTTGTGTTCTGGATTATTGTGTGCCCCGATTGGTTACACTGTATTTGGAAATCTGATGATTGACAGTATTCTCCCTTTTACCTCTCATACTACTACTAAAAGACCACCACATCTGGGTAAGAGTATAAATGGGTCAGGCTTTCACAACTGGTAACAGAGCTCTAACAATAGGTAGCAGTGGATGAGCTCTTGCAGCTGGTAGCATTGTCTGATGGTTAGTTCATGAAGTAGAGGGAGGCAGATCCTAACCTAGAATAGTCTAGACTAAACCCTAGTGCCCCAAAGAATTTCAGAGGCCGGAATCAAGACACAGAGGCTAGACAGAGTTCCAGTGGTGTATATTGATGTGCGACGGAGGAGGAGTGAGTATAAATGGGATGTGTGAGGATCATGTTTAGATTGCGGTGAAGAATTGCTTGTGCAGTGTCTGGCGGAGATGTTGTGAGTAACGTGTGAATTTGATGTTAGGTTGTTGAAGTTGTTATCGGGTCTGACGAGGCCTAAGATCCCAGGATATATAAAAAGGTGCAGAAGACACTGTGTTGTATTTTTCTGCCAAGTTTTGTAGGGTTTGTCGTGAGACGTCATCGACGGCCCAATTGAGAAAGGGAACTTTGAGTGTGAGAGATGGGAAATTAGTGTGGTGGGCCTTTTTGTGCAGAAGGAAAACTGCACTGATTTGAATGAATTACCCGCTGGTCGAGGATTCATTGTGTATGTATGCGTTCTTTGAGTGACTAAATTCTATTGAGCTTTTAGTGGAGCAGACAATTGTTGTTTAAGAAATTGAAGTGAATGAGCGAGAGAGTGTAGAAAGAACATTGTGAAGGAGGGTGAACTGCTGCGAGGAGTGAAAGTGACGTCAGGGTGTGTCGTGCAGGGATAGGTCGGTTGGTGTAGCGCTGCAATGGGATTGGTTGAAATTGACATCTGGTATTAAAAGGTTGTTGTTGGTTGTATTGAGATGAAGTTTGGAATTTATTGACTTGGAATTGATTGTAATTGACTACACTGAAAGAATTAAAAAATTAGATGCTTCAGAGCAATAAGAGATTTGATTCGAGGAGATGTAGAGGTTACTACTAGAGTTGTCAGAGAGGCGCCACTGGAGGATAGGCCGGCTCACTATATGGCGACGAAAGTAGGACTCCATACTATTGTGTGGCTTAAAAATTGGCACAAGATCACAGAGAAAGAGGGTGCATTGACATTTCCATGCTATGGTACTTTTAATTTGAGAATAATTGATAATCTGAGAGGAATGCTGTTTGCAATGCAGCCATTACCTAGACGCACACAGTTTGAGGCGCTTAATGCATGGGAACGGGCAGCGCAGGTAAAACAAAGAGACAGATACCAAGGGAAGATGAAGAAAGCCATGCGCACATATGCAAACGTGAGATGGGATGACCAACAAAGGAGATGGAGAATAGACATGATTGAGGGAGCAAGATTATACCTCACTATAACAAGCGTGGGAAAGGATACTGATAAAAAGAGAAGAGATAAAAAAAGACATGTAAAAGGGTTGGAGGACAGTGATAGTGATGCAAGTGATAGCAGTTTGGATGGATTGTTAGCTGAACGCCCACCACCATACAATCAAACAAACCTTGGAGGTGGGGGAAATACGAGTGGTACTGACAGTTCTGGGAGTGCTTTAGCACCGATTGCCTCTAGCTCTGGTGTTCTAGGGGTTATATAAACTGCCTTGATCCAGACTACAGCAAGAGGGAATAGTGAAACCCATGTTCCATGTTCGACTGGAAACTATAACACCAATTGGCTTCACAGCTTCCGGACGCTCTTACAGTGCCAATAACTATTGGCCCAATAGTCTCTATGAACGATCCTAGCTCGAATTGGAGGTCAGAGAATGCCTTCTTCTACAGAAGTAAGGGTAGCAGGAAGTCAGAGAATGCAATTTGTCCCATTAGTTCCAATGATTGCGATCTCACCATGTGCAGCGAGTGCAGACTCTACAGAGGTACAGAATTGGTTTAGACCTATAAGGTTGTTTCGAGGATAGGCAGGAATAGATTCTCCTGTATGGGAAACTCTCCCAAACGCAAAAAATAGTACGTCTCAAGAAAGTGATTTGCAGAGAAAAACTTCTGAAGGCCAACACTTATTTGATTTCCAAGATTTAGAACAATGGCTGAAAGAGCACAGTAGCAATTCGAATGAAACCCAGTATGCAGAAACGAGTCATGGCACTATTAAAGTGGCAATAAAAATGGCTCTGATTGATGACGTCAAATTAAAGACTGAGTTGGATGAAATGATAAGTGGAAGACTAGAGCGTAATAGGATAAATACTTATCATAATGTGAACTACTATTCATGAGTAAACACGTCCCTAGAAGAGCGAGACAAGCACATGAGAAACTGCCTGAATTGCCACAGAGATATGATGTTGACACAGAAAGAACCACGGCTTTACAGAAGAATCATAGGCTTGCCTTTAGTGATCAGCATATAGAGAATTTGAGGTTGCCAGGATTGAAAACACAAATTTGAGAATTGATTATGAGCATTCGAATTTGGGGAACTTTGGACAAATGTGAGGGAAGATGAGCAAAAAGGAAAGGTTCTAAAAGAACAGCAGGAGAACCTCCCCCTCCAGGGGGAAAAGGAATGGGGGTTAGGACTTTCCCCTTAAGGGCATGTACCTTGGAGTAGGGGTGATCTTGCTGCATTTACAAATGATTTCCTGAGTTTGAAAGAGGAGCCTGTAGAGTGGTACAAGCAGATTGATTGGTTTGTGAAGATTTCAAAGGTGTTGTGGAAAGACCTAAACACGCTATTAGAAATTGTGGTCCCGAGTGATTTATGGTCAGCATGTAAAATAGATACGGAATGGCCTGAAGTTGAACCTGATAGGGACCCAGTGATACATGGTCTGTCACCTATAGTAATGAAGAAATATGAACAGGTGATTACTTGACTCAAATCTAAAGTGCCATCACAGGATATCAATTGGGCGAAAAGTGATAGAACCACCCAAAAGCCTAAAGAGACAATTCATGTCTTTTACAAGAGATTGTTACAGGCTTTTAAATAGTATAGTGGGATGGATACCCTTGAACCCCAAGACATGGGACAATTTGTGTCTAGATTTGTGACTGGATTGAGACCTGAGATTAGCATGATGATTCAGCAGCATTTAATCTGTTGGCAGAACAAGTCTGTCGATGAGATTTTGCGTTATGCAAAGTATTGTTGGGACGAAATTGAGATGAAACACAAGAGAATGAAGGAGAAGCTGATGATGGTGAAGATGAAGACTGCCCAAAGGGTTCAGGTGCAACCTTATGCAGGGAATGCAATTTAGATGCAGGGAGTCTCTTAGTCAGGGACTCCGATGCAACAGGGAGGGGGATTTCAGGGACAAGGAAAAGGAAGAGGAGGTCCTATAGATCCTAAATTGGGAATTGATATTGCCACTTTGAAAAAGATTAACCCATGTCACTACTGTAACAGGGTGGGGCATTGGAAGAGAGAATGTCACTTTAATGCCGCAAATCAGGAACAGAATGGAGGAATGGCCCAGTCTCAGGGGAATAATTGTGCAGTCTCAAAATGTGCCCAGACCAAGATCTCAACATTTTTTCTGGTTCACAAGGTCCTGTGATGCAAGTTCCACAACCTCTGATGCCACAGCAAGCTGGAGGAAATCATAGATATAATCATAATATGTACATGAATACAAATCAGAACGGGTCTCAGAGTTTCCTAATGTTTGAGACTTCCAATGATTATGGTTTAGACCAGTCCTTGTGATGGTTCCAGAGGGGGGAGGAAGACTGCACACTTGGCGCAGTCTTGGAGGTAGACCAAAGTGGACCATATGTCGATGCTGATGTAGATGGCCACACTGTCATGTTTCTTATTGACACTGGTGCTACCTGCTGTACCGTAAGAACAGCAAAGGTCCTAAACCTAAACCTCTCTGGAAAAACAATCCACGCTGTAGGCATTGTGAATAAGAAATTAGAAAGCCCCCTGTCTGAAGAAGTACCTGTAAAGATAGGGACATTTGAGGATAATCACCAATTTTTAATATGTGACTCGAGTTCTGTATGCCTTTCAGGATGTGATCTGTTGTGCAAGTCAAACTGCACTATCTATTGCACACCAAAGGGAATCCAGCTCCAGACAAATGATGAGGATGTTGCCTTTAAATTAACAAGTCAGAATCTGAGTGTTACATTGTTTCCCTTGTTAAAAAGTGAAAGACTTACTGTTGGACATCAGAGACACGGTAAGAGACATAGGGCCATATGTATCAAGCCCATTTCCCGTTCGCAAACGGGCCGATTCTCAGAATCGGCCCATTTGCGAACGGGAACAAGCCTTTTGGGATGTATCATCCAAAAGGCATTCGCAAAATAGAGAATCGCAAAAATTGCGATTCTCTATTTTGCAAATGCATTTAAGGAATCGCAAATTGCGATTCATTGAATGAAATGTATGAAGCACCTAAGTTGTGCGATTATGGCTTAAGGAATCGCAAATTACCACCAACTACAGGTTGGTGGTAACTTGCGATTTCTTTGAGAAATGCATTTGTTTGCATTTTTCAAAGTGGCATGTGGCGCACATACATGCCCTCAGGGCTTGTATGTGCGCCACATGTGCACCCATGCTCATTTCAGGGGTGCAACAGGGTGTCCTTTGGACACCCTTGCAACCTTGAAATTGCATTCTCAATTTGCGATTCTCTAATTGCTAATCGCAAATTGAGAATGTCCTCCCATTCATTCCTATGGGCCTCTAGGCCCATAGGAATGAATGGGGAGGGTTTCCTTAACTGCGATTCGCAATTTGCGAATCGCAATTAAGGAATATGTAGGATTTGCAAATTTTCTTGCGAATCCTACATACATCTCGTTTGCGATTCTCAAATAGCGATTCTCAAAAATTCGCTATTTGAGAATCGCAAACACAAACTTTGATACATATGGCCCATAGTGTTGGATTTCTCAGGAAAAGACATTGGACTTATTAAAGGAGTAGAGCCTGTCTGTATCCAAATAAAGCCAAATGCTGAATACCTGAGAACTCCACAATGCAATCTGATGCCCAAAACAGTGGCGGGAATCACCCCTGTGATTGAGACAATGATTGAGCAAGGCATTTTGAAAGAGATCCTGGGGAGTCCATGTTACTCGCCTATTATGGGCTTACAGAAGCCAAGCGGTAAATATCGCATCGTGCAGGATCTCCGTAAAGTCAATATCATAGTGATTCCTTATTGTCTCGTGGTACCGAATCTATCTGGGATATTGTTTCAGATTCCATGTGAGGCTGAATGCTTCACTGTCATTGATCTTTGCCAGGCCTTCTTCTCGATTCCCTTCCAGTATGAAAGTCAATTTTTATTTGCTGTCCATCTGCGAAATCGAATTTTAACATGGTGCCGTGTCCCACAAGGGTATACAGAGAGTCCGTTCATATTTGACCAGATCTGGAAGAAGAATTTGGAGTCTAGGGTTATGCTCTGCAGTTCTGTCCTGGTCCAGTATATCAATAACCTATTGATTGCATTGTATACTCGAGAAGCATGTAAGACTGATACAATAGCATTACTGAACCGCCTAGCTGAGAATGGACATAAAGTGTCTCCAAGCAAATTACAGTATTGTATGGCCAAAGTCTTTTACTTAGGACATCACATCGTGAAAGGTGCAAGAAAGGTGTCACAAGAGAGAATATCGGCGATCATGCAAATGAATCCGCCTCGCACACAGAAAGAAGTCAGAACATTTTTGGGAATGGTGGGCTACTGTCGCCAGTGGATACCCAGTTGTTCCCTGGTGGCCAAACCTCTACAGAGGTTGACACATAAAAAATGTGTCTGATCCAGTGCCCTGAGACAACGATTGCTTGAATGCATCCCTGGAGTCGAGAAAAAGCCTTTGTCGTGCTCCAGCCTTAGGAATGCCAACCTACAACAAAGCGTTTTCACTCTTTTGCAGTGACAGAGAAGGCTATGCGCTCTCAGTGTTAACTCAGAATCATGGAAGTGCCCGTAGACCAGTTGCATATTTGTCAACTACTTTAGATCCAGTAGCATCAGCATTGCCCGGATGTCCTAAATCCGTTGCTGCAACAGGTGTCAGTATTTAAAGATGCGAAACATTGTAATGTGTCACTCTTTAACTGTATGCGTACCTCACTCCGTTAATTTTTTGTTGACCAGAACTCATACTCAGCACCTGACAAACAGTAGGCTCACTAGGTATGAGCAGACTATTTTGGCTGCTGAGAACGTGACCTTAATGACATGCTTTGTACTGAATCCCACAACATTGCTTCCACTTCCTGATTGTGATGCGGGTGAGATCGAAATAGAGCATGACTGTCTCGATGTCACAAAACTGTGTACCAAGCCACGTCCTGATATTACTGACAAGCCATTGCCTGAATCAGATTACACCCTATTTGTGGATGGCTCTTGTCTAGAAGACACTGAAGGAATTTGAGGGCTGCCTATGCTGTCTGTACTGTTTCAGGGGTGGTAGAAGCTGCCTGGCTTAAAGGAGAATTCTCCGTGCAGGTATCAGAACTGATTGCCCTTACTGAACATGCTGAAGGTGACAATCTTCACCAATTGTCGGTATGGTTTCGGTGTAGTTCATGATTTCGGACAGTTATGGTCTCCACGGGGATTCATGATCTCGTCAGGTTCCCTGATCCACAATGGAGAAAATGTGAGAAAACTACGGGAAGCGCTGCAACAGCCAACACAGTTTGCGGTCATCAAATGTACTGCCAATTGCAAGAAAAGTGATTTCATCACAGTAGGAAATCGCTATGCAGATGAAGTTACACGCTACTGTGCACTGAACGCTTGCACATTTAATGGGGAATATACAAATGAAGGTACTGATGAAACAAATTTCAACATTTTATTTTCAATAGCTTATACATGGGTGGAAGTAAAGGGGTTGCAAGAGGAAGTCTCTGAGGAGGAACAGCAAGGTTGGATCAAAGCAGGATGTGTGAAACAAAGTGACGACATTTGGGTTTCAGGAGATGCGACCAGTGCTGCCTAATAGTTTGTTGTTGCAGATGCCGAGGTATTGCCATGGGCCGATGCATGTGGGAAGAGAAGCCATGGTGCGATTGTTTAGACAGACTTGGTTTAACCTGAAATTCCAAGCGATGTTATCAATGTGTGATCTGTCAGCAAATGAATGAAGGAAAACGAAATGCTGTTACACTAAATCAAGAAGGGAGATCAGGAGGTCCTTTTAACAGGATGCAGCTGGACTTCATTGAAATGCCAGCATGCAATTAATTGAGGTACATTCTAGTGGTGGTGTGCATATTTTCATGTCGAGTTAGAAACCACCCAACTAGGAAATGTGATAGCCATACTGTAGCGAAACTGCTGCTCAGGGAACTCATTCCGAGATTCAGATTTCCAACCTCTTTAGAGTCAGACCGAGGAACTCATTTTAATAATGAGATTTGGAGAATGTTGTGTGCAGTACTGCAAGTGGAGCCAAAATTACACTGCAGTTATCGGCCAGAGGCTTCAGGTATCGTGGAACAAGTCAACAGCACTTTGAAATCGAAGTTGGCTAAAATATGTGCCTCAACATCTCTGAAATGACCTGATGCTTTGCCTCTTGTGCTGAGCTTTCGCAGTGTTCCAGATCGAAGGACAGGATTGTTTTCACATGAGATACTCATGGGAAGGGCAATGCGACTGCCTGCTGTGTCTGGAAATGTGCTTGTAAACAGAAGTTTTGGTGCTTGATTACTGTAAAGGATTGGCTGGCATGGTTCGTTCTGTGTCTCACCAGGTTGAAGCGGCAACAGCACTGCCACATCAGCAGCAGTGCTACGACCTTAGTCCGGGAGATTGAGCCGTAGTTAAAAAGCATGTGAGGAAGAACTGCCTTGAGCCTCGTTGGCGTGGTCCGTACCAGGTGATCTTGGTGACTACGACTGCTGTGAAGTGCGGTGGCTTGCCGAATTGGATTCATGCATCCCACACTCGTAGAGTCCTGTGTCCCATTGAACGAGAAACAGGACCTCTCCCAGAAGAAACACCAGTTGTGGTCGAAAGGCCATGGGTAGAGGTCAGCCAAGCTGTGGGGGACCAGATAGAGCTTGAGACAGCACTCGAGCAATCCGGAAGGGATCTTGAGGAGTCTGAAGTTGGAGCTGAATGTGAATTGGAAGGAGCTAATGCTGTAGTGGGGAACTAATCCGATTCTGACCTCAGTAAAGGTACTAGTGCTGTGAGATCACAAGTGGTGGAGGAAGAAAGCTGGCCAAAGAGCAAAAAAAGGAGAAGGCTGAAGTTGTCCTCTGGAATAAATCTTGCATCCATAGCTGAAGTGTCTAGTGTATCTGAGCTGAGTGAAAATGAGAGTGAAGGAGCGGATCTCAGAAGGTTGAAGAAATCGAGGGTGCCTTGATGGAGGTACTCTACTCCAGAGTGGACTTACTTAATTATCGATGACAACAAGGACGACTTCTGGGGATTCTGGACTCATAATAGAGGTTCTTCTGAAGCTTCCAGGGACTGATTTGAATATTCTTCTTGCATTTGCCCTTCCTCGCCTGTCAAGACTGAGTGGTTTGAGAAACAAAATATTGAATGAAACCGGAAAGGTCTCCTGAGCTAATTGCAGAACTGAGAGAAATGTTACTGGAAATCCTCATTGATGAACTTGGTCCTTATCTCATTAGAGACGTAGAATGAACTTTGCTGAATTTATTGAGAAGAATACCTAGGCCCGAGTGGAAGAAGAATAAACTTAGGGTCAACAATCTTGAAGAACATTAAGTAGGGTTAGGGAAGTCTCACAAAGATTGTATATACATTGTAAATAAAGTCAAATACAGATAGAGACTGGTTGCTGTTTTGCTGTCTTGCACAGGTGGAGATGACAGAAGAATTTTGCTGCTGCTATTTTTTCACCCACTTGGTCTGAGTCTAAAGAGTATGGAAACAAAACATACTGGTCGTAGACGTAGGTATATAAAAAGTGCAGTTATAACACTTTTAGTGTTAGACTTGATAGTATTCATTATAGGGCTAAGTTTAAGTTCGACTAATGCTAAAAAAAGAAACATACAACTGAGCAGAAACAATCAACAAAGTAGATGGAAGGTTATAATCATTAGAGGGACATAATTTACACATAGATTTATCTAGGGAGATTACACACCCAAATGCTTATGCTAAATTGCTCTATGAATATGTTAATACAATGGAAGCAAGAGACTGTTATGTCTGCAGTAGTGGAGGGAATTGCTTACCATCACTTACTACTGACATATGGTATCACTTGTAGTTTGTTGCTGAGTATTTTCTGTGGAAAGGTCATTTTGAGTATTATTTTTCCAATTATTATTTGTTTTTTTCAGAAGTCCTGTCATTCAAACATTTGAATAGGCATTCATATGCCCAGACAGCTGAAACAGTTGGTAGGTATTTTGTTCCCGTCAAAACGCTGGATACGACCTATGCACATAGACACAATTTGACTTGTGTGGTAACAAATAGTGAAAATACATTTCTGGATCAGGTAGAGGATAGGTTTAGAGCAGTGACAGAAAATGCAGAGAGGGGAAAGTATGTTATAAGTTGGTCACAAGAAGAATTGGATCATCAGATGGTAGGAAACACGGGAGCAGTAACATTAGATTGGCAGCACCAAAGGAAATTGTGCACTGAACGCTTGCACTTTTAATGGGGAATATACAAATGAAGGTACTGATGAAACCAATTTCAACATTTTATTTTCAATAGCTTATACATGGGTGGAAGTAAAGGGGTTGCAAGAGGAAGTCTCTGAGGAGGAACAGCAAGGTTGGATCAAAGCAGGATGTGTGAAACAAAGTGACGACATTTGGGTTTCAGGAGATGCGACCAGTGCTGCCTAATAGTTTGTTGTTGCAGATGCCGAGGTATTGCCATGGGCCGATGCATGTGGGAAGAGAAGCCATGGTGCGATTGTTTAGACAGACTTGGTTTAACCTGAAATTCCAAGCGATGTTATCAATGTGTGATCTGTCAGCAAATGAATGAAGGAAAACGAACTGCTGTTACACTAAATCAAGAAGGGAGATCAGGAGGTCCTTTTAACAGGATGCAGCTGGACTTCATTGAAATGCCAGCATGAAATTAATTGAGGTACATTCTAGTGGTGGTGTGCACATTTCATTCTTTTCTAGAAGCAGTGGAACACTACATATCTTCCCCCTTTAAAACAAATGATCTGGAAAAACAGATTTCCTAAACATACAATAAAACATTGTACAAACTTATTATATGTATATCCAAATGTTTTTAAGCGAGAGTATAGTCTCTCATCCACAATGGGCATCTTTTAATTCTTTTGATGATTTTACACCCACAGGCTGCTCGTCACATTGACTGTGGGATTTCTTATGAGTATTCACCTTCACATGCAAATATCTTTCCTGTCATCTCTTGTCACCTTCTCTTACCAACAAATATTCAGGCACCTTAATGACTTTCTTAACGTTCCACACATTTCCATCTGACAATTCAACATCAAACTTTCCAACTCTCTTGATTTGAAAAGGGTTATAAAACTGAAACATGCCCTTCCGAAATAAACTTCCCAACTTACCCCTAACCCAATCTCCTTCCTGAAAATGATGTCTAAAGGACACCTTATGCTTTCCTTTAGATTATTTGTCATTTGTACTAGACTAAAATCTCAACATCCATCCAGGCATCAATTCAAAACAAAACTCCATACCCCTCATAAGTTGATATGGGGTTTTTCCTGTGTTACTGTTGGGTGTCGTTCTGTGAGCCCAAACAAGTCTCTTCACAGCTACACGCTAATAACCTTCCTCACAAAGGGCCTATTACAAACCTTCCTTCAAAACCTTATTCCATCTTTCCACCACAGCATTACCTTGGGGACAGTATGTTGTCTTTCTCGTGTGACATATGCCTAGTTTGCTTAACAACTTTGTCATATCTCTTGACACCAACTGGACATCATTGCCCATAATAATTTCAATAGATACTCCCTCTCTGACAAAATCTCTTCTATAAAATCAACTATATTATTTATCATTCACAAACATAAACTCTGGCCATCGCAAGAACAAATCAATAGCCACCAGATTAAACGTTGGTCCAGAGCCCCATGTGGCAAAAATGGCCATAATATCTGAGGCGGAGTCCCTCCAGGCACCATAGTCTAAGACTTGAGGATAATTTGCCATCAATTGTTGGGATTTATCGCTCCAGGAAAAACCTACACATTTACTAACCATATCCTCCACTTCTTGATTAAGTAGTGGCCACCAAAAATCTTTCGTAATTCTTCTCTTTATGGCACTCATCCATATATGCCTTTTGTAAGCCAAATCCAAAAACTTTTGTCTTAGTTTGGTTGGTATCACCAACACACACCCCTTCTAAGCACTATACGATGTCTGAACAACCCTTGAATTGATAGCCTCATAAGGCTTTAACTCATCATCCAAATCCATTTTGTTGGGTCACCCTTCTTTCACGTACTGTGCAACCTTCCCCAGTGTATCATCAGCTTTAGTTTTCATCATCCAAGTTTCCTCTGTAAATTCACCAGTGCCACATCAACCACATTGGCAACCACACATTCTTCTTCAGCTTCTGTAATATTCTCTTCTTGCAAAGGAAGATGTGGCAAACAATCCGTCATGGCATTCTTAATACCCGGCACATACTCCACCTCAAAAAGAAATTCTTGCAGCCTAAACAAGCACCGTATTCTGCGGGGAGTATCTTTACATGCCTCTATGGTTGTGCAAAAATCCACAAAGGGCTCATGGTCCAATGTTAAAGAAAACTTGCTCCCCCATACATGTTGCCTAAAATGAGTAATCTCTCAGTAACCCTCCAGTTCTTCTTTCTCTGTTACTAAACAATTATAATCAGCTTGCCTTAATGCTCTTCCGATACTCTAGGATAACATCTTTGCTCTTATTCAATTGGATCAGCGCAGCCCCCAGACCATGATTACTCGCAATTGTCATTAAGACTGTAGGTAACTTGGTATCAAAAGGCTTGAGACACAGTGGTGGCTGGTGGAATTTAAAAGTGGCAGGGCTGAGGGCAAGTAATTCTTTTTTTGTGTGATTTTATAAACTTGCTTGCTGGCTTCAGAGCACTTTTGTTAAAAAAAGAAAAGAAATACAAGGTGACAGTTTGACAGGATCGTATAGGCTACGAAGCAGTTACACTACATAAGCTCACATTCCAGTCCTGAGGCTGTAACTTTCATTTTTACCAATGTGGCCAATTAATTATGCTTTTCATTATGAATTAAGGGTGAAGCGAAGAAAAGAAAAAAGAGAGAGCATTAGAAAGTCGCTGCCTGCGGGGTTCCTACTTGAAAGCTTGTGTCCATTTCTGGACTGTAACTTTAAGCTTCTTACCAATGATATTTTAACTTAAAGAAATCCACCGCTGATAAAAATCTTTTGTAGTAATCAGCACAAAGTCCACTCTAAAGCAATACAAACAATGAAATGGGATTTTAGCAGCTATGGCCTGGCCTTCTTCGAAGAATGCCAAATAGACTGAAATCTGACATTTCTGCTTCACTAACTGAAAAATAAAGGGATGGCTTGTGAAAAAGCCGGCCTCCCGCACTTGCTTGTTCTTGAGAAATGAGATTTGCTATCGGGTAGGCAGCTCAAAGCCGGACACTGAAAAACGATTGACTGGTTTTGAGAATCTTCGTGTTCCTTTTCTCTGTTTCCTTCTAATCCCTTGCGCCCTCCCCTTAGATCGCTTTGAAGTAACCATCACTCTCCCTTTCTCACCCCGTCACTTTTCAAAATGTCCAACCTCACCTCTTCGGAAATAAATATCCTCATTCGACCAATATAACCAGATCTAACTTTCTCTGTTTTTTTCTATTTAAAAACTTTGGGTATTCTATCAAATGCGCTTTGATAATCTTTGGAAAGTCATTGAAATATATCAAATTAGTGAAAAGAAAACAAGAGAATCCTTACACAACCTTGGGAATAAGATTTCTTTTCATGGCACGTCAATATTACAACAACAGGGATACCGGAAACATGGTTGAAAATGAAGAGCTGGGCATTATTTGCAGATGGGTACAAACAGAAACCAAGGGAGTGGGATTGTACAGATAAAAAGAAATAGATGGAAAGGGAAAGAGTGAGGGGTAATTTAAGGTGGAAGATTTAATTAAAACGAGCACAGAGAAAGGGATAAACAGAGAGAAGATGTAAAGAAGGTTTTCTTACCTGACTTCAGTCTTGTACTCCGCTCCGTCCCAGTGCTGGTGGAGGCATCCCTTCAACAACTCTTCCTTTCTACCGCCCCTCATGCACAGCGTAATCACGTACTCCTCCTGGCGGGCAAAAATAAGCCCCAGCTCCCCAGCCAATCCAAGCACTGCTCTTATGCTGCACATAATACTAAGCAGCATAAGAGCAGTGCTAGGATTTGCTGGGGCATGTGAGCACAGCGCTCCATTGAAGACAGATGGGGCTGTCACGTTGCTGACAGAGCTCCATGACAGCCTTCAATGTGGAAGCCTGAACTGCACGTCAGGCTGGCCAGAGCAATAATACCGGCCAATCTGACGTGCACAGCTCAGTTCCAGCTTCAGCTGCTTCTCCCACCCACTGAGAGCTCCGCAGTCCCGCCCCATAACGAAATATTAATGGAGGGACATACAGTGCTTGTTCAAATTGCTAAAGGAGCCTGGGAGGTAGTGGCTCGCAGCAGGGGATCAACGCCCCTGTGGCCCCACGAACGCGCCGCTGCTGTTAAGACATGGACCAGTGGAAATTTAATTTCTCAACCTCTTAGATTCCCCTTCACAAATTGTACATCACATGAATTTGACATTTTTCTTCAGCAGCTTATGCATGTTTGTTTTTTTCTGAAAAATTAGCAACTCTGCCACTCCTAAAAACGAACAAAATTGTTCTTTATATTCAGGTCTTGGTGGCTTTTGAATTGCCCATGCCAACTTTCCTTTGACCTCACACCTTTACTATCAATGTGATTACCTAGGTAATCAACCCCACTCATCCCAATGTAAAACTTGTCTGCCGTAAAGGTTAAACCATTTTCCTTCAGAATGTTCAAAATTCTGTTCAAAGTGTTATTGTGTTCTTCCCAATAGTTCCCATAGATCATCCTGGATATATGTGACTTTTTTCACCTTCCCCTGTCATCGGTCCATTGTCCCTTGAAGCAGAGCCATAGCTGTAGCAAGACCAAAGGGCTTACGACAAAACCTGTATGCCCCATCTGGGGCCAGATTTACCTAAATGTCACCCAACACAATGCAGCAGCCAAAAATGCTCTGCTGCATTGTATGACAGGGAGAGGGCAGGACGGCGCCATATCTACAGAGATATGGCCCTCTCCTTCCTTCTACCTAGCGTCGGTGTAGTATTTTGCTGCAGAGGGCACCTTTTTGCCATAGTGCAAGATTGTGTGTGGGAGTTGAACATAGGTTTTGTACTGGAAGGGTTGCCTTCCAGTACAAAGTACTATGCCTAGACAGCTTTTAAGACTTTTCCTCCTTTGTGTGTGTGCTGTATAGTGCAGCACACATGCAAAATCAGGAAAGAAAGGAGAAATGACAACATTTCTCCTCTTAACACCTGATTTCAAGTGGCATTAATTTTCTCACATTTTGGTAGATATGGTTTTGCTCATAAAATTATGGGTGGTTGCATGGGAATGCCCCGTTGATGCTAAGTAACGCAAAGCAGTGCTTCGTGCTGGTTTGCATTACTTTTAGGCAACTTTCCAGTGCAAAACAAGTTTTGCACTGTAAAGTACATTTCTAAAAAAACATTTTGTTCTGATTTGCGTCACTTTTGTGATGCAAACTCAGCATAAAATGTTAGTAAAACTGGCACCTACAATCATAAATGAGGTCAAAGATTTGGATTTTTTTCTCAAGAGCCATCTGATGATAGGCTGAGGACAAGTCCAGTGAGGAAAAAACTTCAGCCTCTTTTAGTGTGCTCAGTCGGCATTTCATTTATGTTGAGAAGAGGATGGCTATCAATCCATATACTCTGGTTCAAACCTCTCAAATCCATACACATTTTTAATCCCCCACCAGCCTTCCTAGGTTAAACATTGGCACCAACCACTCAGATGCCTCGATGGGTTATCTAATTCCCTGATCACACAACTGACAAGCTCCTTTCTTAATTTTCCCTGAATGCCAATGGCACTGGTCGCACCATATGCACAGCCACTTTGGCATCTTTCCTTACCCTTATTTTGTGTCTAAAGACCTTCAACAAACCAAGTTCGCCACTAGATACCTTCACTTCCACAGCTCTAGGTTGACATCCACCACATTCATTTCGACAAATAATACCTGATCAGGATGATTGGGATCTAAGGTAATTCCCAAATCCCTTTGCTGTTTTCCACTGCTTCTAGAAAAGAGTGGAATGTGGAATGTTGGGAGAATAGCAATAGACACACAGAGGGCCGGTAACGTGGAGAAAATCACTGGTGGGGACCTTACTGAATATGGAGTCATCCTGACATTTTCCGTAGATTTGGGGTGTAGACATGCACACACCCAGTGAAACAGCTGAGATGCAGTCGGAGCGTCAGCGTGGTGAGGCACACCATTAGAGGAAAAACCTTAATTAAGTCTCAGTCAACAGCGCTTTGACACGCATACAAAAAAAAAAAGTTATCAACCATCCTTTGAACTGACAGCGCGGTGACGTGCAAACCATTATTAGAACTATAAATAATAAGTACACTCAAGAAAAAGAGTGAAAGAAAACGGATGGGGTAACGGCTCTAACATAATTTTTGCAGGTATCTGGTCAACATATATTAGGGTGGAGGAAATGGAAGGAAGGCTTTCAAGCTTATATTGAGGCAATACCTGGTGACATTTTCATGGGGAATAGAAAGTTAGCTCTTCTTAAACATTGTTTGGGTGCGGAGGATAAAGAAACATTGAAACACCTTCCAACTTCTATTGAGGAAGAGCAGTAGGAAGAAGATATAGACGAATATAAATGGGCCATAAGGAAACTGGATTTTAAATTCGAAAAACAGAAAAACAAGGTAGAGAGCCATAGGTTTTTGATGTGAAGACAGGAGGATCTGTGGATGATTTTGCTGTGGCTTTTAGCAGTTTGGCGGCGGCAACTTGCAACTATAAGATATTCCATGACAAAATGCTGCAGGATCAAATAGTTATTAGGATGAGTGATAAAAGAATGCAAGAAAAATTATTGATGGTAGAAGAACTCACATTGGACAAGGCAGTGGAGATTGCTAAGAAATTTGAATTAGACTCTGATACTTAGGGTGCAACGACTATACATTTAAGAAAAAGCAAGGAGAACGAGTTGGAAAGGGCAGTCTGAATCCAGAACAAGTGTGTTTATGAGGTCGACCAAGACAATACATAAATCAACATCTGTACTCGATGTGTCATAAAAGGATATAACAGCCAATGATAAAATGAGACTGGTGATGGGCTATACATGTAGGAAATGCAGACAAAGAAGTCACTGTGCACAAATGAGTGGGGGGGTCCATACATCGAACATAACTTCAGTGAAGCATATAAATGTGGTTGGGTCAACAGCAGACATAACAGGGGCAGACAGTGAATCTGTTGAGAGTGATGCATATATTGTGCAGGTGTGTGATGCGAATGTGGACAGTTATGCCCTATTTTGTGAAGTGACTGTGAATGGTAAGCCTGTGAGGTAATGGCAGGGGGTAAGATATACTTTGGTCAGGGAGGATTTGACAGATCTGTATGAGGATGAGGTATTAGTGCCATCAGATGCGAGGTTGATGGCGTGTGGTAAAAAGAAAATTGAAGTTATTGGATGTTTTGAGGCCAACATTTACTTTTTTCTAGAAGCAATAGAGCACTACAGTTTTCAATGTCTATCTGTAAAATGTTTGTAGCACTAAGCAGAACCACATCTGCTGCCAGGGGAGGGCTTGAGACTGAGGGAAAAGTATGGGCGATAGAAGCCACATGAAGGTTTCAAGCTGTCCCAGATCAAGACATGTGGCTCAAGATTTGCTAATGTCTTTAGTGACTCACTCACTTCTGTGAATGGAGCGCTTCATCTTGACACACCCAAGTATCTAGTTTACAAGTTGATTAGATCTGGGAGATACTGCTTTGTCAGAAGCAATGTAGCTGTCAAGTAGACATTCCTCATTTAAAATCTACCTCCAGTTCTCCATACTCTGAAACATTCTACCTCTACTCCAACTGCTCAAAGAGTGGACCTTCTTGCCAGGCTACTCAGGCAACACAACCAGGTATCCAGAATGTGCCTAAACCTCTGTAAGCGTGACCCCCACTCCATTGGCTTCCTATGGACGTGAGGCTCAAATGCAAGGTCCTCTGCGCCACCCACAAAGTCTACTAAGGTAAAGGCTGAAATATTTACAGAAATTGGCACTTCACTATGCACCTGCCAAGATGCTCTGCTCCGCTCCGAATCGCCTAATTATCAATTATCCGTCAAGTGGATGAAACATTGCAGTCGGTTTATGGGCTTACATGGACCTTACTTGTGGGACACTCTCCACCTTAATCTGCTGTCAGAAGCAAATCGTAAGCGGTTCAGAGAACTTTTGAAAACTACAATATTTAACCTTGGCTTCAACTGAATTGTACATTTGTCCTAGGGTTGGAGGCCGATGAAAACTGGATTTGGATTCCAACCTACCCACTTTTTCTTTCTGTGCTCATTTCCTCTGTACCATCCCCAGTGTTCTGATATGTGTGTGTGTGTGTGTGTGTGTGTGTGTGTGTGTGTGTGTGTGTGTGTGTGTGTGTGTGTGTGTGTGTGTGTGTGTGTGTGTGTGTGTGTGTGTGTGTGTGTGTGTGTGTGTGTGTGTGTGTGTGTGTGTGTATATATATATCCAACAAAAGATCCCAATTATAGCCAACTTCCAAAGAAGCGGGCACAGACTCCAACTGTTGCAGTGCCAAAACCTGTACATTTATTGAATGTTAATCCATTTATCCATGACGCACATATATATTTACAATGCTCTGCCACTATCCATCAGGGTAGTTCCTTCTCTCACTTTTTATTTTAAATCTTTATTATTTTCATGTACTGTTCAACATTAATGAAGAGCAGAAACAGTATTTTCTCACTTTAAGTCTGCTTGGAAGAACCACCTCATTTCAAGATACTTGGGAAGGGCTCCTAGAGAGACATCATTCATGCTGTACCATCTACTGCACTTGCTGATGGCTCGACGGTGAGCTTTCTTGCCCCCAATAACTGTGTATACTGGGTTTGCCAGTCACCCTTAGTTAATGCATCGCATTTCAGTCGCTCTTTTCAGGTCAGTTATAGACAGGGTCGCTAGGATAATGCAATGCGGCGGCTGTGGCATTTTCAGCAAAATTATGGATTTGCTGCACTCGCCAATTAATGTGCATAATCTGCAGATTTTAACAACAAAAAAAATATTGCATGCTCAGTCGGATCAGAAGTTACTTAAAACATGGTGACGCATGTTCC